>JAEMWC010000706.1:345000-430000 GCA_016490735.1 Pachyseris speciosa
ACGGCAGGCTTATGGGGTGTTCTACCGACCTGGCTTTGGGTCGACGGTACCAGCCCCCAGGTCACTGAGCACCCAACCTCCACTTGCGACGCGGACGTTAATTATCTTAATGTTGCTGTTTAATAAAACTGTTGTTGTTTGAAAGACATTCAGTCCAAATTTCAGTGCTCAAAGGCATCACGTGTCCGTAATAGGAAGGATTTTCATTCCATGAACTTGAAACGTGAAATAGTCCCGCCGAAAAAAGAAAAGATGTTTTTCTTGAGCCTGCAGTATAGAATTGCTGTTGACCAAAACACCCAATATTCCTCTCCAGTCTCCTTATGTCTCGTCTTCCACAGATCTTCAGGAATAGTTTCATGGCGCATGTGCATGCTACATTAAAAAGCAATCAGTTGCGAGTACATAACTTGTGCGTCGGGTCCGGAATAAAATCTTCTGACCGAATTATAAATTCGATGTTCAAACTAAATTAGACATAAATTTTTCTGCGTAAATCCCGTTGACTTTTTCCGTGAAATTTGGGCATCAGTCATTCTGCTAGGCTTCGTGTAGCTAGCCGTGCGCCTACGCGTAGGCTTATTAATTATCCTGCTTGCAAAGAATTGCAGTATGTGATTACTGAAATACATGAGGTTGATACGAAAACTCGGAACATTCAAAATGAATTCTAATGAGTAATTTCACCTTTATCGTCACGTTTTCGAGACTGACCGCAAAATTTTCTAAGGCAGATTTACCGCAAGTGTCATCTGCACGCTTCCAATTATAGTTATAGTTTTCACATGCGCCAAGCCGTGAAACCCTCCCTTTAAATTCGCTCACTCATAATTTTGGAAGCTGAAATTATGCTACACAGTAATTAACCAGGAAAAACCTGATGCCACCTTAGGGGACTCACAACACGGTTGTTTTCTGGGAAAGTCCTGAAAAGTGTGTTGCAAACCTGTAAAACCAAAAGTTTTCATTATTTTTCACACGAACTGATTACTGTTCACGCACCCTCATGGCGTAGGAAATTTTGCTATTTTTCACTAAATGTTTCACTCGCAATAGTACGCTTTAATCAGATTGAGCCCTAATTTCACAATTACAGGCTTGTGAAACAAATGATCCGGGTGTTTAAGTTTCCTAAACCAATTCCACATGTCTGAACTATTTTCACATAGATTTCACATGCTCCTCGCACGTTTGATCCTGGTAGTTATATACCAGTCTCTTGACTTGTGGTTCCTAACTGCGTGCGCTTGAAGAAAACCTGGTTAGTAGTCCTCTACTAACTATGAAGAAAAGATCCGTCAGGTTTGATTGAATTTTCCAAACAATACAAATAACCAGACATTCAGAAAGGCCCTTTTTTGTTTAAAATGCATCAAAACCGTTTTGTGAATTAACTTCATAGTCATCTACATGTAACATTAGTTGCTAAATTCGCGTTACTGAATTTAATGCCCTCTCTTTTAAGGAGAAGAGCCCAGCCACTGTAGAGGCAGGAACTTCAAATCCTCGAAAAAGTAAACGGAAAAAGAAGAAGGCGCAAGCGTCACGTGAGGACAGCAAAGGTGGTGGAATCTTGGATTCATCAAAGCATCCAACAGACAGTGTCAAGGTAAATATGATTTCTTTTGTACCAGGCACTGAATTTCTGTTTGATATTTAAATAATATCGTTGCGCTTGTATAATAGCGGACAAAAGGTCTCGAAAAGACAGTTAGATGGGTAGGTAAAATTTCACAGCCACATCATTGTTTTAGTGATGTCGCAATCATTACTTAAAATAATATCTCGTTTCTTTGATACGTCATTGTCATAATTGGAAAAAAGACGTACTTTCTCTTAGACTTTTGTCAATGCTTTTTGTAACTGATTTCATTGATTTGCAGAATGCCTCTTTGGAAAAACCAAACATGGAAGATGAAGTTTTGCATAGTGACAGAAAGGCTTCTGATAGTGAGTAAAAATTAATGAAGACGACTTCGTTTTGTCATTGAACTGAAGACTTAAAGTTAAATGCGAAACACTGGATAACTAATTCGAGAGCAACTAATGCTTCATATATCTGTAGCCAGTGTTGCCTGTAGTAAACCACTTTTGGCCATGGAAGATGCGAAAACAGTGGCCAATCATAACTCAGTCTCGTTGAATGGATTTTTCAAAACACGACTACATTCAAAATGGCGGGCAATGTTCATTAAAATCACCCTCCTATTGACGCCTCTCTCTCAATCCATGGGGGCGGAAAGAGGAGAAACCTTTAGAACGAGGTTGAGGCAGATCATGTTGGTGATAAATAAAGCAGATGATGGTGGTGCTTCTGGTGATAATGGTGATGGTGATGAAGGTGATGGTGATGATGATGGTGTTGACGATGATGATGATGTTGACGATGATTGCCATGGTGATGATGCTGCTGTTGATGATGGTGGTGGTGATATCTCGAAAACAATCCCGGCGTTCCATCCACTTCGTAAGATTTCCATTTTCTGTTTTGTTGTCTTCTTGTGCTACCACGTAAGATTTTTGATCTACAGCTGTACGAATTAGATTGGAAGTTTGGAACTGAAAACTAGGCCCCTCGGACAGAGGGAGAAAGTAAAAATTACCAGAATTTCAACCCAGAATTCACCAGTATTTCGAAACAGGCGATGTAAAATGGGACATAATACTGTTTTCCGTAATAAATTTCTGGCCTCGTTCTTCTTCTAACGAAGTCTGCCCGTAACTCTTACAATTTTAATTAATGAAAGTGAGTTCTCACTGAGCCCTTTGCAAATGAAACTAACAACCATATGAAAATCTTTGCACATACACGTATTTTGCGACCAAAGATGGCTTTAAATATAAGTGAAACGTGTCTTGTACTTCGACAGAGTCATTTTTCTTTTCTTTTTGTTTCTTTTTAAACTGAATCTAGATGGTTTCCTAGTCCCAGACAAAGAGAAAAAGGAGCTGTCTTCCAGTGAGCCTTGTATCGGGGTAAGTTTCTGTATTGACCATGTCAGTGTTAGTAGTATAATTTTGTGCTCGTTTAAACTAGAACTGCAGCTGTAAGACACTAACGCTCGTTTCTTTGCATAAGCTTGCAAGGGGAAAAATTCGTTACCATTTTATCTTTAACCGTAACCATTTGACAAACGAACGTCAACTTTTGGATGCAACTTGGGGGACTTTCGATTGCAAATCAGATATCTTACAGGATTAAGTACTACCGACGGATTTCAATGCAATCAACATAGCTTACCTGGTTTGATTGAAAAACGGTTATTTGCGAAAATAAAAATTAAATTAATGTGGCATCTTGGTAAAACTCGCACCATGTTACCGGTTCTTATCCTTGCTTCAATTTGATACAATTCATGATTCTGCAACAATTTTTTTGGGGGAAGCCGAGTACCAAGCTTACGAAAGAAAATTTTCGGCGAATTTCTTCTTAAGTTCAGTGACCAATGCATCTTTCATGAAATTTTTTATTGCAGGAAGGAGCCATTGAGAAAGATCTCGCTGCATGCAGTTCTATTTTCGAAGCTGTCAAAAATGCTCTCACGGTTCCATCACTTTTGTACAAGAAATGGATAGAGCACATCGAGAGCCTCATTAACGATAATAAAGTCAGCCCAAACGTTAGAAATGAAGATGGCCAGAGTCCACTCTTATTTAGTCTGCACTTTGCGTTAAGTACCATGTGTTACGACGGGTGGTTTTGGAAAAGATTCGTGGGGCTATGGCGTCTTCTTTTGAAAGCAGGAGCAAATCCTAAAGTGAAGGATGATATGGACAGGTCGCTTCTTCATTTACTCTTGGATAATTTGCAAAGTGGACAGCTGCACGAATGCCACGAATTGGTATCCAACTGTTTGCTAATTTTACAGAAATATGGATTTGACATAAATTCAAGAGACTCTCAAGGAAATAGCCCATTGCATTTGTGGGCAAGCCTCGCGAACGAACCAGACGATGCATTGCTTGAAGTAGGAGATGTTATCATCTCACGTGGTGGTGCTGTTACTGCAAGAAACGACAGCAATGAAACGCCGCTTCATTTTTCACAGAATTGGAAATTTGTGGATTTCTTGACCCGTAAAGGTGCAGATTCAAATGCCCAAGATCTTCGTGGGAACACACCTCTACACAAATTCATTGCAGGAGAAAATCTCATAGTAGATGAAGTTAGCAAAAGTCGATGGGAATATTGTATCAATGCTGGAATGGACCCATTTTGTAAAAACTACGAAGGAAAGTGTCCATTTGAAGCTCTACTCGACAAAAATCTTTTCAGAACAGCGTTGAATCTTTTGAAGGTGATTTTTGAAAACGATTGTAACCGAGAACTTGCGCGATCTGCAAGTACTTTTAAAGATCGCAAAGGAGACTCTTTGCTGCATATTCTCTGTGTTATCGAAAACGAAGATGCGCAATCTATCTGTGAGTGTTTGCTGCAAAACGGATGGGACGTAAATTTGCGGAACGAGGGCAAAGAGACGGCTCTGCATATGGTATGCAGTAAAGTTGCCGACGGGATTTTCTTTTATCCCCGCATCATTGGAAACGCAATTACCTTGCTTCGAAAGTACCATGCTGATGTGAACCTTCTTGATGGACACGGCAACTCTTGCGTTGCTATGCTCTGTAGAAATGAAGACCACCGTAATCTTCTTCTGGAAGACGTTGAAAAAGTCAGCATCCCAAACCGGATAAAGTGGACCCCAAAGTCCACCATTCATAGGCCAGCATTGGCGGAAATTGCTCGCGGATCAAATTCCATTAAAGCCGACTGTTATCACTACCACCAGAAGCAGATAGGAGAAGGTTCTTTTTCTCTTGTGTTCCCCGCCCTGAATGAAAACGATGGAAGAGAAGTGGCATTGAAGAGATATGAAAAAGCGCGACTGGAAGAAAAGGGAGATGTCTTAGAGCGAGAGGTCAAATGCTTTCTTCAGCTGTCCAATAGTCCCCATGTAGTTAACTACATCAACTGCACAAGTGATGTCCATTTCAAGTACTTGGTATTTGAGCTCATGGAAGGCTCTTTGGAGGACTATGTTAGTGCTGAAAGAGAATGCGAAGATACCTTAAGAATCTGTAAGGACATTGCTTCTGGCTTAGCATTTTTGCATTCAAGAGAGATAGTCCACAGGGATCTCAAACCGAAGAACATTTTATATACTACATTCCCAAATTTAACTTTCAAGATAAGTGATTTTGGCCTCGGTAAGATTCTCACCTCAAGCACAGGCAGTGGTCAAAGTGAGACAGTTCAGCACTCGAGAGCTGGAACGAAGGGCTGGATGGCCCCTGAACTCTTGAAAGAGGGACCGAAAGAACACAGCAAGGCCACGGATATTTTTAGCTGCGGTCTTGTTTTCCACTACTGCATGGCGAAGAAAAAACATGCTTTTGGATCTTATTCTGATGATTCAACAATGAATCTTCAAGAAACGGAAAAGAATATCAGAAAAAACTACCGTTGTTTCTGCCGCTCCCTAACTCCAGAGGCTTCTTGCCTGCTGAAAGAAATGCTAGATAAACGACCAGAGGGACGACCGACAGCGCCTTCCTTGTTGCAATTTCCATTTTTTTGGGAGAATCTCAAGAAAGTAACCTTTTTCATAAACGTGGGCCTTCAAAGTCAATTTCAAGAGCCAAGGTGCATTGTTCAACGTCCACTGACTAATGTAGAAGACAGTCTAGAGCGTGATTATCGTTTCCATCGTGATCGCCAGGGGGCAGACTACGACTGGTATGATGACATCAGGGAGATACTGGATGCTGTAACTACTGATCACCGTCATCGAAGGTATGATACAAAATCTGCCGTTGAACTTGTGAGGTTAATCAGAAATATATACAGCCATCCACGGGATGTCTATCCAGCGAGAATTCGGAAGCAGTTGGATGATTATACGATTTTCAGAACGTTTCCCTTCTTGCTGACAATCCTGTATAACGCAGTCAAGGCGAGTGAAACTTGGAAAACAAAGAGAGAGTTGAAGGTCTTTTTCGAACAATAAAGAAAGAACTGGCTTTTACAGGAGTGCGAAACATACACCCCCTGTTCTTATAAGGACCTTTATCTAAGAACGTTAAGGCCGAGATTTTGCAAATTTTACGATATTACCAAGAACATGCCCTCAGGTTAAGTGTCATTTGAGGCCATCTAAATTTTTACCATTTATGTATTCGTTGCAAAATCTGTTAAGCTTGTGTCACGTTGCGAACCTCTGTCTTCAATACTCGTAGCAACGTTAAACTTCCAGAGAACTAGCAAGCGCGACATCTTGTACTCAACACTAGAGTGCCACACATTCATATCACTGGAAACTTGATACCGCATTACCACTAATACAGTATGTTGCTTTCTTTACACAGCGTATAACAGGCTACTTATGAACATCGCAGGGCCAAATTTCCAAAAACTAACGTTTCACAGACGTTTATTCACAGGCCCATTTCAATTTAGCGAAGAGCATTGATTTTAAACTCAATGACACAGTTTGCGGTCAGAGCGACATGTAATAGTAATATCAAACCGAGTTCTTAAATAGATCTGCCACACTGATTCTAACAACAAACACGAAGTTTCAGAGAGATCTTATTCAAACTCGACGAAGTGTTGAAGTTTGAATTTCACGATATTTGCAAACTAAAGAAATCTATGACGTGTGGGCACACACTGCCAGACTCCATACATCTTTGTAAATAATGAAACGTTTCATCGAGTTTGGATCAGTGGTCTACGAAACTGCATGTTTGCTAAATTCCTTGAAGCTGGTTATACGTTCAATCCAATAGTTTCAGTTTCAGGCTGACCGTAAATAACTTGCAATGAAAACGTAAAGCTTGTTTTATTGATATGTGGTTACTTGAGCCTGAGCATTAGCTATGCCATGTTGATGAGGCCTAACAAGGCCGAAACAGCTGTCCATGGCTGCTAATGCTTGGGCTCAATCTTTGCTTTGGTAGATTTAAGGTGCGCCCACACGAGGGGACATGTTGCAGGAACATGTTGCTGCAACATGAAGCAGGAAAAAAATCGCGTTAAGTACACACTGAGGGACATGTTGCAGGAATGTGTAGCAGGGACATGTAGCAGGGACCAAATCCTAGAGTTTGCACACTTGTGAAAGAGACCCCGGGATATGTTTCAGGGACGTGTTGCAGGGACATATCCCTCGTGTGCGTTGACACCTTTTTCACTCGTGCAACATGAATTTTGTGCAAAATTTGTCCCCGCAACATGTCCCATGAAGTTCAACTTGTTGAACTTCATGGGACATTTCAATCGGAAAGTTAGCAAGGTATTGCAGTCGCGGCCATGTTCATGCAGTAAGTCACACGAGTATCAGAAAACTTCCCAAACCGAAAGGGCGTTCGCAGACTTGGATTTGGGGCAAAGCAGTTTGTCATGATGAACCTGACAAATTGAATTCTTGAAAAGTGTTTTGTTGTCGATGCTATAGCATTATGTATATCCCATACTTTCTTTCATTCCTTCATTATCCTGTCTGGTGGAATGATTTTCAGTTGAGTTTCGTAACACCAAAATCAAGGTGAACACTCTAGCGGATTACAATAGACGCAAACAAGCGCGATGAACCAATCAGAAAAGTAATGAATTCACATACCATTAATAGCCGATCTATGCCTAACGAAAGTTAAATATGGGTAAAAAAATTTGCAAAAGAAGCATAGAGTGAGTTTAGGAGAAGGGATTTGGCAGCGTCGCTGAAGGGGAGGTGGGTGGGGAAACTTGCAGCCGTCTAGTAGAGTACACTTGCGAGAAGAGAGAGATTTACATGCAACGGGAGTATATAAGGTTCTGAGAATCTCCCAGAGAGCCTAAATAACCAACTGGGTGATTGACGCAAGAGCACGTAGTTATCCTATTTGAGAAATAGCCATGACGCGGCTTTTAGGCGAATGAGAATAGAAATGAACTCACATTTGCATAATAGCCACTATATGCCTAATGAAAGATAAGATGTGGGTGAAAAAATTTGCCCCCATGGAATAGATGCTTCGCTTACAAACGACTCAATAACACTGTTACAGAGGACTCTATTTAAAGGGAATACAGTAAAATCCTCCCGAAACTCAGAAAACCCTACGATTGAAGAACAGTAATAGTTTTGACGGGAAGGCTAAGGCGACCGTAAAGGTTATTGTGGGAGCGAAAGATGTCTGTGACTTGAGTGGCCCTGGACACTTTGACCTTGTACGCGGCTGACGTGCCTTGATCTAGCGGATCAGCTGGAGTGGTGATGCTCAGCACTGTGTCAGTTTGGGTGTAGTATTTAGCAGTCTGGGCAGGTTTCTATCCGATATGCAATGACCTTACATACATATCTCTGGGGTTTACCCTCCCAATTGCACCAAGCAAAAGACGGGGAGTGACTTGTGGCGTTTAAGATATGGTCTGCGAAGTCCGAAGATATGGATGTAAAAAGGGGAAAATGCATCTGTCTGAGAGGAAGGGTTGAGAGGGGACCCCACAGCCAAGTCGAGCCAGAATACCGTCCGAAGCCTCCTGGAAGAGGAGTATGTTTAGGAACTCCCCGGCCCTGGACACGACTCGAGTGTGGAGAGGGACTGGAGAGGTGGAAAGGGAAACATGGGCAAATAGTTCTGCAAACAGTTTCCGTAAGGCATAGAAAAAGTCGATTTTCTCGCCAAAAATTAGTTAATTATCCTTGACTTTGATCTTTTTCAAAAGGAATTATAATTCATGACATTGATTTCTGAATCTGGTTGTCTGCACTTCTTGTTATGTAATTTTTTGCTAAAAGTAGGAAATAATAAAAACTTTGTATCAAATCAAAGTGGGACTCCTGAAACTCGGTAATTCTGATATCAGTTGTCGCATTATTTCTCACGTAAGAGACATACTTGATTTGACGGAGCGTTGGTTGTAACCGCGCACATGTGAAGGCGGTGTGAATATTGTGTTTTGATTTCAAACATTGTCGAATTTCTGTTTTATGTCGGACTAGAGAAATATAAAGAATATATTCTCAGGTTAAAGTCAATAAACCTATACTTAGCAGGAGCAGGACTAAGGTGCCACCATCCGTGATACAGACGAGACAAATAAGCAAATTTCGCAACCGAATGAAAGTTTAATTGAAGTCAGTGTAAAAATTATCGAAGTTTTTTGTTTGGGGGGGAAGGGGTGCTAAGGCTGGCAACGCAAAAAGGTACTGCAGCTGCAAATGCGAAACAGATTTACGATTGTTTTCAACAGTTTATTACTTGAACTCTTTAAAATTCAGAATGATGATCTCGTTGTCGTAATATTTACCATTTGAGATGGCATCAAAAGGCACGAAACCTTCCCAGCTCGCTGAAGGCTTCTCGAAGCAGGGTGGAATTCAGGTGAGTCATTACCAAGTATGTAAAGGTTCGACACTCGATAAGTTAAACTAACCTACTACATTCTAGCTATATTTTCTCGCTCCAAAATATGCACCGTGCTCTGAGACTTGTACATCAGGTACAGTTGTAGGTTTGATTCGCGAGAGTTCGTTCAGATTATCATGTACTTTCACCAGTTTGGTTTTGGTCACTCGACCAGGCTTTGGTATGTTTTGCCTTTCGAGTTTAGCAATCATTAATTAGTTGTCAAGTCTTTGTACGAATCGCGTGAATTTCAATACAAATTGACCAAAATGTTCGACCGAACGTGCATGAGGAACTCTGTCTATATTTTGAATTTGGCGTGCTTGCGTGAATTGTTCAAGTAGCTTCCCCCGAGCAACCTCCCCCGATTATTCACATTTGAGAAAACCTTAAACTTGTCTTCTTTCACTGAAATACTCAATTCTAAAAAAAGATCTTCATCTTAGAGATTTTTTTTCCAATCATAGAGTTGTCCTGAATAACGGAATGGCATTGTCAAAGTGATTAGACCAAGACTACTGAGATCTCGGATTTCTCGCTCGTTACTATGGATTCAGTTAACGGAATAAGAAATGTGGATGTAAAAGCTTCATGCAGTCAAACTTTATTCATAGCAGCTCTAACAAAACACGCGCGAAATATTTTAAATATTTCTTAATTACTACGTCACCCATGACTGAATTCGACAACGTTGATTGTGAATATGTGAATGATCATCGCAGTTGATTGTCTTTCGCAGGGCCGTACATAGCGGGGAGGCAGCGGGGGCAGTTGCCCCCGCCAGGAAAACTAAATGTTTTTTTTTTCTAAATCCAAATAATTATTTTGGAGCATCTTTCGAGGCAAAAGCCAGTACAAGTTTTCTTACGACAATAATGATTATGTAATTTGGGCTGCGTGGGCATGTGGTTTAGACTTTGGCGGGAAACAGTTGATGCGTGTTTCTTGCCAACGTTTGCAAAACGTTTCTTTATCAATCCGCTGGGAAAATGTCGGGGAGAAAGCTGTTCCCTTTGTACTTTCCCAAGTTAACTACAGGCATATCGAGAAGATCAAGAACTACTTCAGCAAGCATCTAGATTTCTCGTAGAAGTCTAATTTTGACGCAGAGCTGGCAAGGTGGAGGATGAAACACGCGATGGAGCCAGAGTCAGAACAAGAGGATGCCTGATTGCAGTCCGCAAGAATTTCCCGCCATTCACAAGGTGCTGTCGAACTTTCTAACCACGCCTGTCAGAAGCGTCGGTTGCGAATGCTCCTTCTCAACCCTACGCCGTCTGAAGTTATGGACTCGGTCATCAATGACAGAAGATCGATTTAGTGGCCTTGCTATGCTTTTAATTCATCGCCGAACGGACTTCATTCCCACTCCAAAAGGGATCTATGACATGAAGTCAAATTGGAGAAGAATCTAGAACAGCCTAATATAGACTCGTTTTTGAGACTTGGTATTCTGACATCGAAACCTGCAATTTTAGCTCAATTCTTTCAAGCCAATCTCTGTTCAAACTAACAAAGGCTTTCAACCCATTTTTAAAACCATCCATACAAAGTGTTAAACTGCTGTTCACAGTATAGCTCGAGTGAAGAGCAATTCTCTGTAAGAATCGAACAAAGTGGGAAATGAAAAAGTTTGACCCCTCCACTCAAATTCACATGAAAGTAGACCTTCATGGGGGATGTTCAAAAATGACCATTATTGAGGTCAAAACTTTATTGTTACCATGGGAACACCGAATGTTTGTTGATGCCTGAGAACCCAATTTTGAACTAGAAAACTGTTGTGAAAACTGCAAAATTCAAAACACTATTTCTCAAGTGCAATAAAAAACTACAACTTGAGACTTATACCAAATGTTAAACTACTACTCTAGTTTTTCTCCGTGTATGTCGCTTGTTATTATGTTTATTCTGCATAGAATAAACGGTGACTTAATTACACATTGTCTCCGCCATTTAAATTTGTGAGTGAAACTAGCAGTACGTTTCTCTCACTTCCTCCAAAAGTACATCAGTTCTAGAACTATAACTACATGGATAGTTTACAACAGACATTTTAGTTACTAAAATAGTAAAACCTTCTGCGGGGCGGGCCTTTTTGGTTGTCAGGGCAATCAGCAAAAACAATACGAAAATCAAGCTTCTTAAATTTTGCTGAAATTAACATTCCTTCAATTCGCTAAAAAAAATAGAAGAAGACCGAGACAGCTTTCAGAATAAAAGAATATTGTCTGTTGATTAAACCTCTGATTAAAACAATCGTTTATGACCATGAATTTTGAAACAAACTGAGTCGAACTGGAGCTTACCTTACTGTTTAGTCCATTTCTCCGCTTTTCGACTCGCTTTCCTTTACTCCTCAATCAGACGTCACCATTCGCTCCAAACAATGAAAAAATGCATGATCTAGAGTAAATTTCAATAAGCCAATGATTTTAGCCCAATTTATGGAGCATAAATGGAAGAAAACAATTGTCTTCAAGGTTGAAGCGAGGAAGCGAAAATAACCTTATGCCATGGGAGATTAAAGGTCGGCGGTATTTACCAGAAGACGTCTTACTTTATGTTTTGTTCAACAACGTGTCCTTAGACGTAAGTTGTTCATGGCACATGTAATTTACATTAATTTGATCAGATTTTTGTTTAGTTTTCGACTCGATATCTTCCTCCTGGTCCATGCACAGTAGCACAAACATTCTCTGATAGAAGAAAAACAGGAAAATTTGTTCTCGAGCTCATACTATTTTTTCGCAGCAAAAATTTTATAAATAACACCGAAAAAACACAATTTGTCAATCAAAGTAATACACTGTATTAAAGATAAATGAAGGAATAGCTATTTTCAATTCTTATTTTCAATTTTATACAGCTTGCATACCTATATGCTTTCATTTCAAGACATGTCAGTGGTTGATTGACGGGTATATCCTTCTTTCAAGTACAATTTCTTCCAGCTCCTTAGTAATATAATTAATAGCAATATAAAAATAAAAACAACAGCAACAAAAAACAGAGAAACAAACAAAAATCGGCTTTGTTCTTATCAACGAAATTTTCTTGTTATGCTAAGTATAAAAGAACCTGCGTTAGGAAGCTAGTACATGCTCTATCAGCTACACTGTCTGCTGCAGCTTTGCAGCTGCAGCTCTCGACAATAGAAACAACACCGTTTACAAAGGGTTCCTTTCGTTGTCCTGAGATGTGCACATCGAACTCTTTGCAGATGGCTTTAAGCGTTGTCATTTTTAGCGAGGGTAATTCTTCTTTCGTCATTTGGCACAGCTGAAGACCTCCGTGCACCAGTGGATGCCCATTTCATAAGATCATTTCTTACCTCAAGTAGCATATCCTCGTTTTTATGTGCCTGATATTCTGACTCGCTGAGTTGCTTTCTTTTTGCCGCAAAGCGAGAGAAGTAAGAAGACATTTGCGACGGTGTAAGGAACTCATCAATCGAAAACAATCACTGATTGTTAGCGTCTCGAGCTTTGCGCATCTTCTTCGCGACTTCTTCACCTGTGGTTTTCTTACTTGATTTCTATCCTAACTAAAAACGTACTCTCAATAAAGGACTTCTCCTTTTCACTGAATCATGCAGTCTTAGGTTTCGACTTTAACGCCCAGCCCATACTCAACAAGGGGGAATGAGGGTCACCGCTCAGACTAACACTGGAGAGCTCCTTAGTTTGGCCTTCTTCTAAATGCTGCGCATAACTTAACTTAGCTCTGTCTTGAAGGGTGACTTCTTCCAGAGACCTGATATGCATTCTGTACTCACAGTGTCTTTCGAGTGCGGAATATCGCACGAAAGACTTTGTGCAGCCCTTCTCCGGAAAAGAAAATTTTTTGGCAGAAGTTGATTGCTGCCGTCACTGGAATCTGAGCACTGGGATGTGCTGTCACTAAAATCGCGGTCTTCCTTCTTTTCCAGCCTTCTAGTTTGTTTCGTATCTGACACATAAGCCGTTATCTTGCTTTGTGCCCTTCTTTGAAATACGGTCGAAAAATCACCATCGCCAAAGCAGACGTTTTCAAGCCATGAAAATTCACTTTCCTCTGGCACTGCAAAACGGCGCAGTGATACAGTTAAGGAAATTCACCAGTTTTGGTCACAGAGAGTGACCAAAAGTGAGTGTACTTGGCTGCGATTGGTTACAATTGTCTTCCCTAGACATTCCTCAGTAAACATAATGAAAAAAGTTAACATTTGAAAGATGGAAACTTCTCAATCATTTTATCACAGTCAGGGTTATTCTGACTTGCGGCTCGCTTTCACTTGTTTGAACTCTGTATGCACGCACTTTTATACGTGGGATCATAAATCTCAAATTTGCATCTCAGTGAGACTGTAGCTATGGTACCACTGAAATCAGATTTTGATGATTTTGATTTGTGGTGAAGGGTTTTATGACGACCTGCACAAATTGTAATACAACAACAACAACAACAACAACAATCTTTATTTCGTGCCCGGAAATTACACAGTGTAGACAAATACAAGAAATAAAAAATTACAATAGAAAAGCTAAGTGGCTGGGCCAAGCGGAAAAAAATTTGCTAATACACTTACTGAACATAGAGCAATAGACAGAATTACGTTTACACACACACACGTACACACAAATAACAATAGACAAGGGGATGTGTACACACAAGAACTGGAAAATAAAGTACATCAATGAACCAGTCAGTAGTTGGAGATAAGTGATTCTTTTATGCTGATCTTAAAACAAGTACGACTTTTAGATTTTAGTGAGTCTTCAATGGAATTCCAGATTTTAACTCCAGAGAAACGAATGTTAAATTTGCCATAATTGGTTCTCGCTTTGGGCAGATAGTATGAAATCTTACTTGCCAGTCTGGTTTGATATTGATGCACTTTGTTGATACTCATAAAGAAATCGTTAAAAATTAAGGGCAGTCTGTTGGAGTAATAGTCATACATGAATAAAGCACAATACAAGTATAATAAGTCACTTAGTTTAAGTAGTTTTAATTTCCGAAAGAGTGGACTAGAGTGGCAATTATATTCTGAGAATGTAATGAATGTGTAATGAATTTCTTCACCCACGCATTTCATCAGAGAATTCAATTGTGATTACTATAACAGGTTAATAAAACGTCACTATCTACATCTGAAGTAGCTACGTTGTTACACAGATGGTTTTACATTTTATTGTGATTCTTACTGTAGTTTATGTGTTTGTTCTTACCGGAACCCATTGGAACGATAGCTCCTGTTAGTTGCTTGATAAGGGCAGAGTGCCTTTTCAAAACAGAACGATCCCCTTTCATTTTGGAGCCTTTATGATTACTAAGTCCTATAGGAACTTGGTAGGTACTCCGTCTGCTTCTCCAATATATACCCAGTCGATCACGATGATAACTGCATATCTTTAAGGTTGTTCCTTCAGCACGTGTTACATCGAAAAACCCTAAAGCAAAACCTCGAGCTATAAAAAGCGAGAAACAACTTTTTCCGTTCAAGTGGACGTGGGAAAACTGTGCATTTCTTAAAAACATGGCATGCGGCTAAACCTTAATAATAGAAAATCTACCTTATTATTCACAACAAGCAATTCTGAGAAAAAGACCCTTGAAAAGCCATCAATCCAGGTCTTTGCATTTATAAGTCCACGTTTCCACTAATACGGTCCCATACTTATTTTACGAAAACCAATTTGAAGTACGAAAAAGTTGCAAAAAATTGCGCACAAAATTCTTAGAATCTGGTCGCGTGCGGCTAAAAATGTTGCCGACTACCCTTTTGATACGCGTTTGTCATGCTTGATTGTTAGAAGAGAAAAACAGTATTCAACTCACCTCCACGACAAAGTAATAAATCAATTTCATCAGAAACATCTTCATTGCACTTGCTGAGACCGTGAGTTTTTCAATGGCTCGATATGTCTCGATCACAATCTCTTAGAAGAAACAGTTCTTCCTCGCTACATATGCAAGGCAGTGAGTGAGGGAGTAGCAAAACAGCAAATCTCTCGGGAAATCTCCATACGAGAAAAAGCAAATCCGATTCGCCTGAATGCATGCGTTGATAAACATCTATGTTGATGAACACCGCTGACCTGGTGCCGACATGCTTCACAAGATTTGTCGTATTTGATTTGAATTTCCGAGTCTTCAAAACTTCATTTAATGTAATCTTTCTCAAAAGTGTTTACCAGCACACGGTTTCGTTTTGAATGGAGCGAATGGCGAAGTCTGTTTGACAAGTACAACAAAAGGCCAAGGTGGAAACTTACACGTACGTTAAGTCCATGTCGGTTTGCTTTGGTACCACCAAACCTGAATTTAGTGGGCAGAAGTAAAGAAATGCATTGCTACTGGAGATGAATAACAAGACAGGCTGGAAGAAAAGGTTAAGAGACTGGATTTATGAATAATACGACCGCTGTGGGGAAAGAACCAGCTCCTTCAACGGGAGTCAACAAGTGGAGAAATGGACCAAACCGTAAAGTATGCTCCAGTTCGACTCAGTTTGTTTCAAAATTCATGGTCATAAACGATTGTTTTAATCAGAGGTTTAATCAACAGACAATATTATTTTATTCTGACAGCTGTCTCGGTCTTCTTCTTTTTTTTTTTTTAGCGAATTGAAGGAATGTTAAGAAGCTTGATTTTCGTATTGTTTTTGCTGATTGCCCTGACAACCAAATAAGCCCGCCCCGCAGAAAGTTTTACAAATTTAGTAACTACAATGTCTGTTGTAAACTATCCATGTAGTTATAGTTCTAGAACTAATGTACTTTTGGAGGAAGTGAGAGAAACGTACTGCTAGTTTCACTTACAAAATTAAATGGCGGAGACAATGTGTAATTAAGTCACCGTTTATTCTATGCAGAATAAACATAATAACAAGCGACATACACGGAGAAAAACTAGAGTAGTAGTTTAACATTTGGTATAAGTCTCAAGTTGTAGTTTTTTATTGCACTTGAGAAATAGTGTTTTGAATTTTGCAGTTTTCACAACAGTTTTCTAGTTCAAAATTGGGTTCTCAGGCATCAACAAACATTCGGTGTTACCATGGCAACAGTTAAGTTTTGACCTCAATAATGGTCATTTTTGAACATCCCCCATGAAGGTCTACTTTCATGTAAATTTGAGTAGGGGGGTCAAACTTTTTCATTTCCCACTTTGTTTGATTCTTACAGAGAATTGCTCTTAAGGATGGTATATAAATCATCATTGTGTAGCAGAGACCTCGTGGGCAATTTCAAACTAAACAAGGTGTTTATTATAGTGTCACAATGAATCATGACAATTTAAAACAAAAAGCATCAGTGTGGTTCATTTCCTTAAAAGTCTTAGAGGCAACCTTCTGTGTAGGGGTGAAAACAAAACGTCCAACTAGAAACCCTGTCTGTATACGGGAGACCCGCTCTTGTGAAGGTGTGCGGAGTTTGCCCCCGCAGACAAAGAATCCTAGGTACGGCCCTGTTTCGGTGTTTATCACGGGACTTAAATGGAAGGAAAAATAAATCAAGAGACAACCAAGAATCAAAACAAAGAGAGGTCAAAGAAAAATATGAATGGCAATGACAACGTAACTCATGATAACCTTGTTTCCAAATATCAAAGATCAATGAAACCATTTTTCGTTAGTTGTTCGCACTGGATGCAGCCGAGTGCAATATAAAACAAAGGACCAGTCACGCATCTAAGAATGTATTAAACGTCCACAGTGGCTGGGTACCGTAAATTAAAACTACATTTTACTAATCCCTGGGAGCTTTTGAATGGAATCAAGTAAAGGCCGTGACGTCACTGAAATACGTGCTTTCGTCGTCGTCTTCTTTTTCCTTCTCCTCTTGTTTTTCTTTTCTTGTTCTTCTTGTTGTTATTCTTGTTCTTAGAGTTTTCTTCTTCTTCTTCTTCTTCTAGAACACGGGTGAAGCATAAGCTCTCTTGATGAGCACTATGTGCTCTTAGAGAAAATGCCGAAAAAAATATTGTTTAAATAAGAAAAAAAAAGCATTTAAAATTCTTAGTTTTTAATTTAATATCATTAACTGGACAAATAACAGGGACAGGATTTTTGATGAAACCCATAACTCAAAACAGTGATTAGATTTCGTGTATCCAGGAGTTAGTGTCACCGTCTGATACCTTGTTTTCTGATATCGTTCCTAATCTCGTTCCCAGAGGCTGCGATCCTTTTGGCCAGCGCCAAGGATATTGATATCGTTCCATGATATATTTCCTTCATTCTCTTCCCCAGAGCTCTTCCCTTTTGCGCATGTCTATGGGCGAGACGGCGGGAAGAGCTCTGGGGAACTCTAACGCAAGCCTCCACCTCTGATTGGTTATCAGTTGAAACAATGGTGACTGGACAATAAGGTACGCCCGAAAAACTGAACTTACAGCGCGGGGGTTACTCTTGTGAAGCGAACTAGCTTCGAAAAAATGTTCACAAAACAAACATGAGTGAAACCCCTAAAACGTCCTTTCTTGAACAAACAACAGCTCAGTGGTCTAAAGTTTTAACAGCTCAGTCAATTATTTGCGACGTTCAGTACGAATGCTTGTTGATTTCCATGACCATACGACCCACTCTACTTTCAGTTAATTACTGTGACCAGGCATGTGCGCAAGCTTCATTTTGGTAGCCGTTCAGAAATATTATTACCACGGTTTCGATTCGGAGGAGGTGGAACGTTTGTCTTGAATACACCCAATAAATCCCATTCTTATTCAAAGGAGCTGCTACAAGGAATCTCAAAATGCGCCGATTTCCTCTTGGTGCCCGGCTCTTTTCAGAGGTTTACAGGACGGTGTTTTTTAATAACACTTTTGAAATTCAAAGAACGCTTTTTCATCGTAACACTCGAAAAAGTAACAACAACTGACAACCATTTTATTTTGCTAGATACAAAAGATATATTACAGCAAAAGAAAGATAAACTTAAATAAGCAAAAAAACTACTCAGAATAATAAAAACTAAACGAGCTGAGGGGACGCTTCTTTTTTGTTTGTTTGTATGTATCTTTGAAAAGTCTTTCATGTGAAAAGAAACTAGTTATGTTCATTCGGTCACGGATGGTCAAAACGGATAAAATTATGGATACCAACTTGCAAAAGTCGAATTTTAAAGGAATTTTGCTCATCTTACAATTCCCTGGGAGAAAGCAATACTTACAATGGCTGCTTACTGCTTATCTTGAACAGCTTTCCCATGGAAAGGATCCATGGATATACTCCACATTCAAGAGAAGAACATGCAGCCAATTCATTCCATCTAAGAAAGAGATACGACGGTGGGCCTTATTTTACTTTTCTTAGCTTATATTAATGTAGATGTATTTTTATGTTTAGCTGATTTTGTGACGTGCCTAGCCTGCGCTGCGTCGCAGACGTAATCTAACCCCGGTTAGTATATAACGTCTGCGAAGCAGCGCCGAATTCCGCGTTCTTTGTATCAGAATTTGAGTACGCGCTGTGATTGACCCTTCAATATAAGCCATTATCAATAGCCAATCAGGGTGAAGGGAAATCCAAAACGCACTTCCGGTAATTCACTGAGTCCGTCAGGGGTCCAGAACAAGGAATTCGGCGCTGCTTCGCAGACGTTACTAAGTAACCGGGCTTAATGAAATTTCCAGCATGTTCACCAGAACTGAGCACATAAGAGCCAACGGGTAGGAAAAAGGGGCAGGAGGAGAGTGGAGGAGTTAAAATCACTGGTATCACTCAGTTTTTGTATCATCGCAAATTGTTGATACTTGATGGCACTATGGTCCATCAGGAAAAAAGGTAGAACTATAACTGTACTGCATATCTTTGTATAATTATGAAACAGGTAATTTACCGGGTGAAGTGGAATGATGAAATTTTGGAACGGGCAAAAGAAGTCATATTAAAGGTAGACTCGCGCATAAGTCTGGACACACACACATGGCTTCCACACTCCACAATCCTTAAGGGGGGACTAACTTAACTAGACTTAACGTTGTTGCCAAGGGATTTTTACGGATTGTATTTGTAAAACACGGTTTTCGAAGTTTTTACCACTATATTGGTGAAACGTACGAAGAGGTGAACATGTAAAATTTATAAATTGTTATTGCGCACGCACAACTTGCCCCAGGCCCCAACCGCACTTTAGAGAGAAAAATCC
Organism: Pachyseris speciosa; assembly: GCA_016490735.1. NCBI lineage: Eukaryota > Metazoa > Cnidaria > Anthozoa > Scleractinia > Pachyseridae > Pachyseris > Pachyseris speciosa. The sequence continues at coordinate 364,530 of JAEMWC010000706.1, forward strand.
CTAAAACTTATCCCTAAATTTTATCTACGCTAGAAACGACGCTCTTATAGTAAATATTATATTATTTAACTATTTAAATTTATTGCCTTTTCCTTCATGTTTTTATTCTTCATAATGGTTGAAAGAAAGGCAGTTGTTAGTTACCTTTTTTACCACCGACCGGTTAGCTCAGTGGTAGAGCACCGGACTACTGTGCGGGAGGTCGCGGGTTCAAACCCCGGCCGGACCAACACTCAGGGTCTTTATATAATTGAGGAGAAAGTGCTGCCTTTGTAATGACATCTACAAACGGCTAGACTTTCTAGTCTTCTCGGATTTTTTTATTTTTATTTTTATTTTATTAGCTTCGCCAGAGACCTGGCAGGGACACTACAACAGCGTGCGCCAATTACTGTAGGCCCGTAACTGCAAATCCCTCCCCCGCAACCACATTCTAGTAGAGATAGACAACCACACCGGGGACTACGTCCCCTACTCTTTTCGAACAGTGTGTGGGTTCTTTAACGTCCCACAGAATCAATTATGAAGAGTTGTGAGACGGGGCCTATGGGTTTATCGTCCTTATCCGAGAAGACTAGAAAGTCTAACCATTTGCAGATATCATTACAAAGGCAGCACTTTCTCCTCAATTATTTAAAGACCCTGAGTGTTGGTCCAGCCGGGGTTTGAACCCGCGACCTCCCGCACGGTAGTCCGTTGCTCTACCACTGAGCTAACCGGTCGGCGGATAAGGACGATAAACCGTAGGCCCCGTCTCACAACTCTTTACAATTCTCTGATTCTGTGGGACGTAAAAGAACCACTAGGGACGTAACAAAACTCTGGCAGTGACCACCCCTAGTATCTGTCTTAATTTGATATTGACATTATGGGGGTACTCATAACTCAACTTCATTAATTGTAAACTGCGTTATAAGCAGTCTGACAAAGTCCCCCGGCCAGTGTTGTAATGCGCATTTGAATATTGCATAGAAAATGCGCAATATAAATGTGATATATTATTATTATTATTATTATTATTATTATTATTATTATTATTATTATTATTAAGTGTAATGTAGATGTTTTATGGATCCTCAAAGTGCTGACTATGAGGGCTTCATAATTAAGTAGCTTCTCAAAATCGCATCAGGTTTATAACGAGAACTGAAAATACATTTCCTATACTGTACTGTTTGCAGCTGAACAGAAAGCAAGCCCTTCCTTCCTTCAAGACGATGAAGCAGTAAGTACACGAAAAAAAAGCATTAACATCACTATTCCTGAAGAACGCTACGCGACCGCGATATGCTCTAAAGGAATGAGCGAAATACTTAACAAACAAGACAACGACCCAAGATGGCGTTATTGAGGGGCACATTGCCTTGCGGTGGGTTAGCCTTGCGGTGGGTTAGTCAATGCTAACCTCACTTATCTCCTCAGTACTACGAGCGGAATGCCAGACAGTACGTGCTGGATCGGACAAGAGTATTGGTTAGCAGGCGATAAACAAAAGCAAAGACGCGAACAAGCTTGGGTGAAGTCGCTGCGGCTACTTAACCATACAACGCAGGAGTGACCCTAGTTTATTAAAAGCAACGGTGAAAAAAGGCATTTATAAACGTCTTACCCCTATGCACTTGAGACCTATAACATGGACATTAAATTTGATGTGGTACTATATTGCTTGTCGAAAAGCTGTACATGTTAGACCAGTACGAGGTCGGGCCGAAAAATCTTGAAGACCGTTCGGTGCAATAAATCAGCGAGGGATCAGAAGCTCCAAACAAAAGCACGACAGCCTCAAAGCATTTAAAAGTTTCGTTACCAGAGGAGCAAACAAGCTGAATATGAATCTGATTGTAACCATTTTATCAGTATTTGACGTGAGGTTTCAAGTTTCGATGATTCTCTTTAACTCAAAAATTTATCATTTAATAACTTTGCAGGGAACTAACAACGGTCTCTTTATAATCGACACGCTTTTGTGGGATATCTTGGAACGCACCCTTGACCCAAATGTTGAAGCTGTGGAGGAGTCATTCTTTCAAAGAACCGGCCATAATTTCAGCGATTTACACGATAGGGTTTGGCAAACGGAATTTGGATCTCAAGGCATTGAAGATTTCATTGAAAATGACTCCATTCTACGGCAAGTAAACAAATCTGTGGTTTGCAGCAATTTTCCTAGGCTTTCGAAGCAGCAGAATGGCGGAAATCAAGTCCTCAATCTTTCCAACCGCCGCATTACATCTTGGCGGGATGTGTTTGGAGAATGTTTGCAAGCGAGAAATGGTTCCTATGCCGTTTTGAGAGGGAGTAACATAGCTGATTCTGCCAAATGGCCGATTGGTTTTCTGGATCTTATTTGCTGGTTTTGTCGGTCTGTTTCCTGGATAGACGTTACTGGCTGTGTAGGTTTCTCAAGAGACGTCTTCAGGAACATAATTAGCCACAACAGAATTAACGTAATTGATTATTTGGACCCTTTGTTCATCCTGAATGTTCCAAACTCTGGCCAGCTTATAAGAGAAATCGTAGATAGAAAATTATTTTCATTAAGTACCAACTGCAAGGGCTGGTGTCTTCTGTACAGTGCCATATTATTAGGGGACGTAGAGTTGGTAAAACAGTTGCTTCAAAGCAATGACAGCGCCAATGACAAGACAAGTGATCAAAGTGACTTACTACGAACTTCCCTAGAGTTGGCCACTGACTGCCTTACACGATCAAGAAATGGTACAGCTTTTAACATGTGAAAATACAATTTCCATAGAGCCGTCGAGACTGGTCCAACTTTGCCTCTTGACACAGGATGGTATCACAAGTTTCGAGCACCCAGTAGAGGTCTCAACTTCTAACGAAACTGCATCGAGGGCAATAAGAAACAGACACAACTCACAGCATTGTACTCTGATTGCACTGCTGAAACAATTTATCGAAAACGGTGACGTAAAGTTAAAAAAAGAAGTTTTAGAAGATATTTTTCAGAACGTGCTCTCTTTCAATGGATCAGATTTTCGCCTTCTTTTCCCCTGCTGGAATGAGGATTCCATCTGTGACGTCGTTCAGATTTTAATGGAAGAAACTGGCTGTTTAGCTGACGGAAAAATTGGCAGTTGTCCGTATGTCATGTTCTCATTGCCCAGTTTTCCCTTGCTAAGGCTTTTGCTACAGAAGGGAGCTAAAATTGACGATAAAGATGAATCAAAGTACACTGTGAAGAAGTCGTGGATATGTGACCGTATTTGCGATAAGGGGGATTAAGCCGAGGTAACTCGAGAAAACGGCGTTTTAACTAGTTTTAACGCGTGACAACTCTTTCTGGAAAGTGTTTCAACAACTTTTTAATGCGTTCCGAAACGTCCAGCTCTTTTGAACATCAATTTTATTGTTCATGAGCTTAACACAATTTAACCTCGGGGTGCATATTTACATATTCGAGTTTGAATGAATTATCGAGGCAGGGAGATATCGTGGGAGTTTAAAAAAATGAGCTCCATTTGAAAGGTTTCTGTCTTGTCCGTATGGTCGGATAAATACCAGGTGAAAGGACGATTTCGCCAAAACGAAGCCAGCCAAACATTGCAGTATTTCGAGAATGTTACACAAAGCTGTCGAACGCAACCGAAATTTGACATAATCAAATTATACTTTTTACTGCCGGTCGGAAATACAACATTTGCCGTCGTTTTCATTGACAGCCATCGACGCCATGCTCTTGGATATAAAAATAAACAAGTTTCATTCAAAACTTTTACTGAAAAAATGGCGCGTTTAGTTAAAAAGAAGAGTATTTCTCAAAGCAAACTTGTGTTTACATAGTGGCTAGACGCGATGGCGCCACCTAAAAATAATTTAATTTTAGATTGTATTGTTTTCGTTAGAATATTATTTCCAGCAATGAAAATGGTTTCGCGAATGCAGCTATATTGGTGTGAAAAGTTTCCGTCGTCAATTCCTGTGCACACTTGGAATATGTTGGGTTGAATGGCTCATATATTTTTTCCACAGATCGTGAATTGGATGAACGTAGGAGAAGCTGCGCTTGTGACGGAATATTGATTATAATTTCTTTCGCCATTCGGCTGTTTGAACAGACTTTCCTTTTGCCGTTTATTCGTTCGATCCGAGCTGAAATAAAGTTACTTTACTTTTTTCATTCCGTTCATCGGTTCGACTGTTGCTCCTTAGACATTACTTCAGAAAGCCGATAGAGGTGTTCCGGCAATACTTCGGAAAATCGATAGCTATTGGTATGCCGTTGACATATCGATTTCTTTACATCTGAGTGAGTGACAAATTTGCATAATCTGCCCCCTAACAAAACTCGTTCCTACGCTTCGCGTATCCACGACTAAAAAGGACGCACTGCACTATTCCATGCTGTAGAAAAGGCGCTGAAGAGTCCTTCACCACTCTGCTTAAGCTGGAATGATGTCATCAGGTTTCTCCTCGACAACGAGGCCAATCCAAACTGTAGAAATGACTCAAGCGAGACCCCACTTTTGTACAGTTTGAGTTATGAAGATGCTTCAGGTTTGGAAGACTCATTCGAGGCAGTTCAAGTTGTAGCAGTTTGGCGTCTCCTTTTGAATGCCAAAGCAAGAGCATTAGCCAGAGATGAAATGGACAGATCTCTCTTGCATTTGTTCTCTACGAAATTTTTGAAAAACAGGGTTTTCCAGTCTCGTGAATGTCTTTCTTTGGTTCGGGAAGGTGTACCAGTCTTGCGAGATTGGGGCTTCATGATGAATACCAGAGATGCCATGGGAAATACCCCATTACATTTGTGGGCAAGCCTTTCGCATGAGGTACTCACTTCAAACGAGGCAATCATGATTGCAATCGCAAATGAAATTATATCTAACGGAGGAGCTGTCAACGCAAGAAATGACCAGGAAGAAACCCCTCTTCATCTTTCACAGTCTTGGAAACAAGTCGACGTCTTAGTGGAAAAAGGTGCGTCGTTGAATGCGCGAGATCGTAACGGCAATACGCCTTTTCACAAGTTTATTGGAAAAGAGATGCTGATAAAAGATCAAGTTAAGAAAGGGAGATGGAGAAAATGTCTCGCTGCCGGAATGGATCCTTTTTGCTCAAACAGTCATGGGAAGAGTCCATTTGATGCTCTGATGAAAGAAGGTTTTTTCAAGAGCACATCTTACCTTTTGAAGGAGATTTTCGAAAACCACGAGAACGAAGGCCTCATCGAATCTGCAAGGTGTCATAGATATCACAGCGGAGGTTCGCTTCTGCACCGATTTGTTGACGTTATCGACAATAAAGGCGTAGAATCCGTCCTTGCCTATCTGTTAAAAAAGGGATTTAACGTTAACTTGCAAAACAATGCTAAGGAGACACCACTGCATGTAGTGTGTAAGGAAGTTGCAAGTAAGAATTCAATTCCTTCTTCAAGCTTGGAAAGTTCCATTCGTTTGCTTCTAAAGTACCATGCTGATGCGAATCTTCCCGATCGTCATGGGAGTACATGTGTTTCCCTTCTCACTGGAAATGAGGGCCTACAGAAGCTGCTTTCTGAAGACATCGAGAAGGTTAGCATTCCTAACAAGATGAAATGGATTTCGAAGTCTGTTAATCACAAAGCTGCATTGACCGAGGTAGCCAGAGGTACGAAGTCTGTTCAGGTAGGAACGTACTACCACCACGAGACCCACATTGGAGAAGGCTCATTTTCTCTGGTTTTTCCTGCTCTGAACGAAAAAGACGAAAGAGAAGTAGCCATGAAACGGATGGAAAAGGCAAGACTAGAGAACAAGGGTGCTTTGCTGGAAAGGGAAGTCAAGTGCCTGCTGGAACTTTCAAATTGCCCTTTTGTTGTCAATTATATTTCATGTGACAGTGATTTACATTTCCAGTACCTGGTTGTTGAGCTCATGGAAGGTTCACTGGATACATACCTCAATTCCTGCGGTGCACCTTCACACGAACAGGTTTTCACAATCTGCTTGAACATTGCAGACGGAATCGCTTTCTTGCACGCAAAAGAAGTTCTTCACCGAGATTTGAAACCACAAAACATTTTGTATTCTACTTTTCCAAGATTCACTGTCAAAATAAGTGATTTTGGACTAAGTAAGATACTGCATACAGGCAGTGACAGTTCTCAGAAGGAGACAGTGATGCATTCAAGAGCAGGAACGATGTGCTGGATGGCCCCTGAACTCTTGCAAAAAAAGCCAAAGGACCACAGCAAAGCTTCGGATATTTTCAGCTGTGGTGTGCTATTCCACTACATCTTGGCAAATAAGAAACATCCGTTTGGTTCGTACTCTGAGGATTCAATATAATCAGCCTTCAGGGAACGGAGGAAAATATAATAAAGCACCAACCGCGCTTTTGTTGCAGTTTAAAACCAGAAGCTAAAAGCCTTTAACAAACATGCTTTTAAAAAAGCCAAAGAGACGACCGGCAGCGTCTTCCCTGAAGAAGTTTTCATTCTTTTGGGACAATCGGAAGAAGATATATTTTCTTACAATGGTTGGAAATCAGAAGGAATTTGAGGAGCCAAGGTTTGAACTCTGTCGGCCGTTGGCTCCAGTAGAATCCAATCTTAAACGAATTGTACCAAAGAAGGCTTTGTTGATTGGGAAAGTGGAATCGAGGAGATGTATGACACTGTGACGAGGTTATACCCACATCGAAACTACAACTCAAGATCGGCCGTGGAGCTTGTTAGGTTCATCATACATCCATTCTCATGACCTTCCTAGGGAAATAACAGACCTTCTGTGGAAAGACTTCGTCGTCCTTGATCGTTTTCCTTTCTTGGTGACACTCGTTTATGAGGCACTCGGAGCTTGTGACTCATGGACAGAAAGAAAGAAAATAGTACCTAAAGAAAGTTTTCGAATAAAGAGAGCAAAAATTAATTTTTTAATGAAAATGAGGAAATCCAGGTACTTTCGAGGAGAGGATTTCTGCATGTAGATACTGAATGCAAGAGAAATTCATTAAGCTGGAGAGAAAATCGTTAGAAGGTTCCAATCAGCAGTATGTTCTCACGGTTGATGAAGGCTCTTGAAAGGCTCAACTCATGTTCGGCGGTTAAACTCGGAGTTAAACTTACCTCGATCAAAAACTATGATTGGAACGAGGAATGTACGGACTGCAGGCATTGTGTGCCAACGTGCCAAACGTTTCTAGGTAAAACTTGTGAAATTCAAACTTACTGTAACGGCACCCGTGTGCCTTAGTTTCCGCAGTATTTTTATGTCCTATTTTAGCTTTTACCGCAGCTTACGTCACAATGACTTTCTGATAGTTGTCTCGTGACCTTTGCTTATATACCGCTAAACTTGTGTAATTTTCCATAAGGCTCACAGAAATTCGACGCGCAACTTTGGGTAACTTTGAGTAACATCGGGTTACATCACGGAACCTCCGATTACTGTTGTTAAACTCAGAACCTACTAAGAGCGTTCGTCCCAACACGTCCTACCAGACAGGATTGCTGTAAGAGTTGGCACAATAAACTTCAGCCTTGTGGAATCTGTGAGTCATTCACTTTTATTAGTTTCACGGATCTTTCCGCTACCGGAGCTGACGCCGCTACACTTACACATCCTCAGTTTTGCATGAGAACCCTATGAAACTTAGCATTTTTGCTTAATTCAGAATGGAGAATCTATCTGTAAACCTAGATTTTTAACCTAATATTTGAAATGTTAAACTAAACGTTAATTGTGTTATTATCGCGTCCTTAGATCACCGTATCGCTCTTCCCCCTTCCCCACCCCCTTCGAGTAATGTGGAAAGAAGGAAAGAAAAGAGTAGGGGACGTGGTTCCCGGTGTGGTGGTCTATCGCTGTCTCTGATATCTATTTCATATTCATAAGTGCGTGGGTTGGGTGTGTTAGTGAGACCAAATATAGACTGATATAGCGGCTTCCAGAGGCGCCTTTACAGGCTAACATCCTATCGATACAAGAATTGTAAACCCCATGAGACTCTGATATGTGCGGTGTATAAATTCATTACTATTACAATAAGTGCTCAGCAAAGAAAAGCTGGCGCCGTCGTATGACATTTCATGGAGGTTGGGGGGGGGGGGGGGGAGGGAAGGGGATCCACGCTTAAAGAATGATTCTTTGTGCGGGTTTGTAAATTTTCTGTCCCTGGTCCCATGCTTGAAAACAAGACCATGTATGTATGGTCATGTTTGTATTGTCATTTGTATTGTTTCGGCTGCAAGTTAAGCGTTAGATTCCTTCTTTCACGTAGCCTGGGACCAGGCTCCGCAGTGGGGTTAAGAAGCGAAAGCGAAAAGAAGGAACGTGGCGAAAAAGATCGGCAAGCGAAGCGACCCAAGAGGGGGACTGAGGGAGGGGAAGGGGCGGACGAGCCTGGAGACATGCCTTTCATGCCGCCGATCCTCCCTGATGTGTAATTAAAATGTCAACAAGTCGATCAAACTGTCAAAACGTTGACGGCACGGATGTTTCTTCCCGTGAATGTACCTAAAAAGTCAACGCCGCCGTCCCTTCCCCTCCCCCAGTAAACCAGTAAAGGATCTGATCAGTAACAAATTGTGGAACAAATGAACCGAGAAAGCAAGGCTGAATTAACGGTCAGGGAAATATATTGTACAATATTTCGAAAGGCACGGCCTTTCTTCTTCAGGGTTTGTTAGAGACTGACTCAGTCTCAGTCTCAGTCTCAATCCCAGTCTCAGTCTCTAACAAACCCTGAAGAAGAAAGGCCGTGTCCGTTTTCTTTCGAAATATTGGAAAATATATTTCCCTGACCGTTAATTCAGCCTTGCTTTCTTGGTTTATTTGGAAAAATTAAGGAATTAAAACAGAGATCGCGGCGAATTTTTTGTCAATTCGGTAAATACTTCGCGTAAGGCTTAGAACAAGTCGATTTCTCGCCAAAACTCGGTAAATTTTTTATTGGCTTTGATCTTTTTCAAAAGTAATTATAAAATTAAAATTATAAAAAAGTAATTATAATTCATGACATTGATTTCTGAATCTGGTTGTCTGGATTTCGAGTTATGCAATTTTTTGCTCAAAGTAGGAAATAATAAAAACTTTGTATCAAAGTGGGGCTCCTGAAACTCAGTAACTCTGACATCAGTTGTCGCATTATTTCTGATATAAGAGACAAATTAATATGTGACTGATCATCGCAGTTATGAACACGACTTAAGCAGTAGTGGTTTGACGGAGCGTTGGTTGTAACCGCGCACATGTGAAGGCGGTGTGAATATTGTTATTTTATTTTATTTTATTTTATTAGCTTCGCCAACTTAATATTAAATATACACAAAACAAAAAACAAAAAACAAAAAAAAGGTATAGGTTGCACAAAACAGGCATAGATATCGCAACAGCTTACGCCAATTACTGCGGGCCCGGAACGCATAAAATTCAAAGAAAAATTACAATGTCCTTGTGTTTTCGTTTCAAACATTGTCGAATTTCTGTATTATGTTGGGCTGGAGAAATATAAAGAATATATGCGGCAGGCTAAAGTGAATAAAGCTGCAAATAGGAGCAGGACTAAATGTGACACCATCCATGCATGACACAGACGAGACACTGAAATAACAAATTTCGTACCCGACTGAAAGTTTTTTAAAATTGAAGTGTTATTTATCGAGGTTTTTTGTTTTGAGGGGAGAGAGAGGGGCTGGGGCTGGGACTGGCAACGCAAAAGAAAAAATAAGCGAGCAACAGACCCCCCTCCAAACAAAAGGAAAAAAGTCACAAACCAAAAAAAGGAAACACTGAGTGCAAGGTCAAAACACTTTTAATGATGTCGTTTCTCAGTGTTTTGACCTTGCGCTTGCCGCCGTCTCTCTGAGTTCCGGTTGTTCGACTTCCTTTCTTGGAAAGGACGCGACTAATCGCATTGGAACGTACTTTAAGGTCATTTAATAAAAACCGGTTAGTTGGGATAAATATTACGCTTTTATTTAATGAATATATTTGACACTAGCTATATAGTACCCAAAACGATAGATGAGGAAAATAATTAACTCCAATTAAATGGAAAAGACTTAACCAACCGCGCAAAAGATGTAAAAGTATGTACACTGGTATGCTTCGAAATGGCACGCATTTTAATTTGTTGAAATTACAATTAATTTAAAGTTATAGGGATAATATCATGGGAATTATCCCTGATTTTGACCATAAATTTATTAAATCGATTTTCAGTGACTTTGTGATTCATGGATTGATCGACCAGTTGGATAAAATCGAGTAAATGTGAAGCCACACTAAGTTATTACGTAGTTCATCTAAGATGCCGGGGAAGAACTTGAAAACGTCGGCCCGATATTTTCAAGTTGGCACCATTTTCATCTTGGCCAAGCGTAACGGAATGGTTTTTAGTTCCGTGAGCTAAATAGCCGGTTTGAAGAAAATTTTGTCAATATTTTTTGTTTGTTTCCTTTGTTTTCCAGATTTTCACTAACAATCCATCTGAAATTCACATTAACCTTAAGGTCGGAACACACGAGGGGACTAGTCCCTGCAACAAGTCGTGGGGACAAGTCCCATCGTGTGAACTAGCCATGTTTGCCACAATATCTAGTCGCAGGGACTAGGATTTGGTCCCTGCGACTAGTCCCACGAATTCAAACTGGTTTGAATTTTTGGGACAAGTCCCTGCGATTGTTCCTCAAAACGCTTCGTGTGAACTGTTCGTGGGACAAGTCCCTGCGACCAGTCGCTTCGCGTGTAAACTCTTCAGGGGACTAGTTGCAGGGACTAGTCCCCTCGTGTGTTCCGACCTTTATGTCCCGAACAGACGTAATAAAACTTTTAAAATCTTTCACATTTTGCCGCGGCGTTTTCAAATTTCTATGCGGACCATCTTTTCCTTTCCTTTCCTTTCCTTTCCTTTTTGTCTAATTTTGATTGCTTTTATTAATTAAAGTTATTCTCCCTGAGCCTATCGTGTGATAACCTGCTATATGTCCTATATCTTGTCCTTGGTTTGGATGTTGTGACCACGTTTCCAAATTCCAAGACATAACATGATGAAAGTTAAGGTGGATCGAAAAATATTGGACAAAAACCTATGTTTAATTGTTCGATCCAACACCCTTTTAGTTCTTTTCTTAGCAAGCGTACTATCACTCGCTTCCGATAAATAAGTACGTGCGTTATATCACAATAAAATTAAGACTCTTGACCTAGGCCATTTAATTCTTCGTTGTTTTAAAAGTTAGTTTTTTTTAAGTTCATGTTTTCGCAGCTGGAGTCACGAAAGGCCGGAGAGGGCTTGACGACCAAAATGCGGGCTATGCTATCTCAAGTGTATCTCGTTTGTCTTTTGTGCATTTTGAAAGTTGAGAGCCAAGTGCAATTAATGAATTGCTTATGAGCTGTGATTACAATTTTGTCAGTTATTCGATAGACCTTTCATTCAACACTAAAAACTTTTATTGTTATAAATTAACATTTTGTAACACAATTGCAGCTAAGAAATCATGCGTGACCGGGGTTGATCATAACCGGAACATTATGGTTCCGCAGTTTATTTCAGACTTCCTTCCACAATATTTTCCGCTGTGAAAAGTCCCAACGGCATCTTTTCCGTACTGCAGCTGCAAATGCGAAACAGATTTAAGATTGTTTTCAACAGTTTATTACTTGAACTCTTTAAAATTCAGAATGATGATCTCGTTGTCTTAATATTTACCATTTGAGATGGCATCAAAAGGCACGAAACCTTCCCAGCTCGCTGAAGGCTTCTCGAAGCAGGGTGGAATTCAGGTGAGTCATTACCAAGTATGTAAAGGTTCGACACTCGATAAGTTAAACTAACCTACTACATTCTAGCTATATTTTCTCGCTCCAAAATATGCACCGTGCTCTGAGACTTGTACATCAGGTACAGTTGTAGGTTTGATTCGCGAGAGTTCGTTCAGATTATCATGTACTTTCACCAGTTTGGTTTTGGTTTCTCGGCCAGGCTTTGGTATGTTTTGCCTTTCGAGTTTAGCAATCATTAATTAGTTGTCAAGTCTTTGAACGAATCGCGTGAATTTTGATACAAATTGACCAAAATGTTCGACCGAACGTACATGAGGAACTCTGTCTATATTTTGAATTTGGCGTGCTTGCGTGAATTGTTCAAGTAGCTTCCCCCGAGCAACCTGCCCCGATTATTCACATTTGAGAAAACCTTAAATTTGTCTTCTTTCACTGAAATACTCAATTCTAAAAAAAGATCTTCATCTTCATCAGATTTTTTTTTCCAATCATAGAGTTGTCCTGAATAACGGAATGGCATTGTCAAAGTGATTAGACCAAGACTACTGAGATCTCGGATTTCTCGCTCGTTACTATGGATTCAGTTAACGGAATAAGAAATGTGGATGTAAAAAGCTTCATGCAGTCAAACTTTATTCATAGCAGCTCTAAAAAAACACGCGCGAAATATTTTAAATATTTCTTAATTACTACGTTACCCATGACTGAATTCGACAACGTTGATTGTGAATATGTGAATGATCATCGCAGTTGATTGTCTTTCGGTGTTTGTCACGGGACTTAAATGGAGCGAAAAATAAATCAAGAGACAACCAAGAATCAAAACAAAGAGAGGTCAAAGAAAAATATGAATGGCAATGAAAACGTAACTCATGATAACCATGTTTCCAAATATCAAAGATCAATGAAACCATTTTTCGATAGTTGTTCTCACTGGATGCAGCCGAGTGCAATATAAAACAAAGGACCAGTCACGCATCTAAGAATGTATTAAACGTTCTCAGTGGCTGGGTACCGTAAATTAAAACTTCATTTTACTAATCCCTGGGAGCTTTTGAATGGAATCAAGTACGTCACTGAAACACGTGCTTTCGTCGTCGTCTTCTTTTTCCTCCTCCTCTTGTTTTTCTTTTCTTGTTGTTGTTGTTGTTGTTGTTGTTGTTCTTCTTCTTCTTCTTCTTCTTCTTCTTCTTCTTCTGGAACACGGGTGAAGCATAAGCTCTCTTGATGAGCACTATGTACTCTTAGAGCAAATGCCGAAAAAAAATATTGTTTAAATAAGAAAAAAAAAACATTTAAAATTCTTAGTTTTTTATTTAATATCAGTAACTGGACAAATAATAAGGACAGGATTTTTGATGAAACTCGTAACTCAAAACAGTGATTAGATTTCGTGTATCCAGGAGTTAGTGTCACCGTCTGATACCTTGTTTTCTGATTTCGTTCCATGATATATTTCCTTCACTCTCTTCCCCAGAGCTCTTCCCTTTTGCGCATGTCTATGGGCGAGACGGCGGGAAGAGCTCTGGGGAACTCTAACGCAAGCCTCCAGCTCTGATTGGTTATCAGTTGAAACAATGATGACTGGACAATAAGGTACGCCCGAAAAACTGAACTTACAGCGCGGGGGTTACTCTTGTGAAGCGAACTAGCTTCGAAAAAATGTTCACAAAACAAACATGAGTGAAACCCCTAAAACGTCCTTATTTGAACAAACAATAGCTCAGTGGTCTAAAGTCTTAACAGCTCAGTTAATTTTTTGGGACGTTCAGTACGAATGCTTGTCGATTTCCATGACCATACGGCGCACTCTACTTTCAGTTAATTACCGTGACCAGGCATGTGCGTAAGCTTCATTTTGGTAGCCGTTCAGAAATATTATTACCACGGTTTCGATTCGGAAGAGGTGGAACGTTTGTCTTGAATACACCCAATAAATCCCATTCTTGTTCAAACGAGCTGCTATAAGGAATCTCAAAATGCGATTTCCTCTTGGTGCCCGGCTCTTTTCAGAGGTTGACAGGGCGGTGTTTTTTAATAACACTTTAAAAATTCAAAGAACGCTTTTTCATCATAACACTCGAAAAAGTAACAACAACTGACAACCATTTTATTTTGCTAGATACAGAACATATATTAAAGCAAAAGAAAGATAAACGTAAACAAACAAAAAACTACTCAGAATAGTAAAAACTAAACGAGCTGAGTGAACGCTTCTTGTTTGTTTGTTTGTATCTTTGAAACTGAGCCCTTCTTGTGCAAAGAAACTAGTTATGTTTATTCGGTTACGGATGGTCAACTTAAGGAAATGAAGTCGAATTTTAAAGTGCTACTACGGTCAAAAAATCACTTGTCTTTTTTCTTCAAATTTCGAAAGTGTGTTTGCTTAACACTCGACTCGCGAAATTTCGAGCTGTAATTTCAAGCAGACGACTGTTTACTTTGAGTACAACTTTTTAATTTAACGGTCCGCCATTATTCACGTTCATAACTGGCCAATTAGGCCTCGGAGAGCTGGATCCAGGATAAAATGACGTCATTTACTCACTGGTTTAAAATTGCAGTGTGTGAATGCAGCTTATTAAGTATGCAAAACACGAGTTTGAGAGTCTGAAAGATTAACATTCCCGTGCTGCATACTAAATCAGCCGGGTTTACACACACTGCATTCTCACGCTTGTGAGCTTTCTACGTCATTATGTCCTCGATCCAGTTCTCTCAAGATTTTGAAGTTAGTAATGGCGGACACTAAATAGAAATATTTCAGTCAAAATAAAAAACTGACTCTCCAAATTAAAGCTTGAAATTTCGCGAGTCGATTGTTAAGCAAACACACTTTCGAAATTTGAAGAAAAAAGACGAGTGATTTTTTGATCGTAGTAGCACTTTAAGGAATTTTGCCCATCTTACAATTCCCTGAGAGAAAGTAAAACTTACAATAGCTGGCCGTTTTATCTTTAACAGGCTCCCCATGGAAAGGATTCATGGATTTACTCCACATTCAAGAGAAGAACATGCAGCCAATTCATTCCATCTAAGAAAGAGATACGACGGTGGGCCTTATTTTACTTTTCTTAGCTTATATTAATACATATGTATTTTTATGTCTAGCTGATTTTGTGACGTGCCTTGCCTGCGTCACAGACGTAATCTAACCCCGGTTGGTATACAGCGTGTGCGAAGCAGCGCCGAATTCCGTGTTCTTTGTATCAGAATTTGAGTACGCGCTGTCATTGGCCCTTCAATATAAGCCATTATCAATAGCCAATCAGGGTGAAGGGAAATCCAAAACGCACTTCCGGTAATTCACTGAGTCCGTTAAGGGTCCAGAAAACGGAATTCAACGCTGCTTCGCAGACGTTACTAAGTAACCGGGGTTAGATCTCTTCACATGCCTGGCCAATGAAATTTTCAGCATGTTCACCAGAACTGAGCACGTAAGAGCCAACGAGTAGGGAAAAGGCGCAGGAGGAGAGTGGAGGAGTTAAAATCACTGGTATCACTCAGTTTACTTGATGGTCCATCAGGAAAACACGTAGAACTATAACTGTACAGCATATCTTTGTATAATTATGAAACAGGTAATATACCGGGTGAAGAAGAATGATGAAATTTTGGGATGGGCAAAAGAAGTCATATTAAAGGTAGACTCACGCACAAGTCTGGACGCACACACATGGCTTCCGCACTCCAAAATCCTTAGGGGAAGGGGAAGGGAGTGGCGGAAGGGAGATGCAAAACGTGATTGCCCTCAAGCTAATCCAGTTTTTAAAATGCTTAGATATCACCTTGGTCGCTGAAAAAATTTCTGGCAACGAAAACAGAGTTTGTATAGATCTGTTGTTAAGTATAACCAGTTCTTTTTCTCTTTAATTTTGGAATTTTGTTTTCCCTTTCCTCTTTCGTTGTCGGGGGGAGGTGGACGGGAGGCTGGTGGCTTTGGTTTGACCAGATCCCTCGAATACGAATGCATGCTTCCATCGATCTATTAAAGCCGCACTTACGCCACAATTATATAAACCCGTCAATAGTCAGTTGTAGTAGTAACTTCGCTTCATTGTATTTCAGCTGCTGCTGTGGTCGACTGGACAATAATCACCAACCCGAGGCTATACGCCATATTCCATCAGGCGAGGTCACGTGGGACGCGAACAGGCACACACTCGAGGAACCCACTAACGCTTACGGCGAAGTGGAATTTACTGGGGCTGGACAAACAAGCAGAGCTAAGGTCAGATTACAGTTAAAAGGCCCTAAAATGTACATCGCGTAGAAGTAATAAAGGCAACACTTCCTTAGCCTTGTGTGCGGCCGTATATGGACTTACATGGACTTATATGGACTTATATGGTAGCAAATACAATTGTAATTCATATATTATTTCTGTTTTTGCAGCAAGGGTGTTTTGTGCAAGTGCATAGTTTGAGCTGCGAAAACTAAAACTCTTCAATTCTAAGGTCACGCCCTGCGAACTGTTGGTTTCTCTCTCCACGCCGAACGAGAGAACGTAGAGAGAGAAAGCAACTGCTCGCAGCGTAATTCTAAAGAGGAAAAGAGAAACAAATTTCCTCACTCCTCCTAGCTGCTTGCTGGAAGAACGATAAAGGGCAGTGTTAATCAGTTCTACGATCTCATCTCATTTCGTGGTTTTACTTTAAATCGGATATAGGTTCCAATATTACTATATAAGCTCCCCTTTCAATCGGCCGAAATGAAGAATTAGTACACAGAAGTTAAAGCCATTCAATTCTGCGGTGTACCGGTCGCTGCCTTTATATTCTTTGTTTTCTATATTACGCCGGTTAGATCACCAGTTTGATCCAGCGTATAACAGCAGGATAATCATCCAAGGTTTCTTGCATGAACAAGTTGTTTGAAGGGGAGTGTACAAGTCATGTGTTTAAATTCCGGACTTGAAAAGAGAAAAGAATAGGAACATAACAGTTTTACACTGTGGTCATTAGCTGTCGAGGAAACGTTTATTAATCAAAAACAAATACACAACCCACCACGTTCGTAATTGCGTTGTTGTTGACTCCCATCTTCGGAGACCCAAGGCAGGTAGTCAGGATGGGACGAAGACTTCACGGGCAAATTCGGGATTAAC
Organism: Pachyseris speciosa; assembly: GCA_016490735.1. NCBI lineage: Eukaryota > Metazoa > Cnidaria > Anthozoa > Scleractinia > Pachyseridae > Pachyseris > Pachyseris speciosa. The sequence goes on from JAEMWC010000706.1 coordinate 381,369, forward strand.
TTTTCCTCACTCCCGAATTTGCCCGTGAATTCTTCGTCCAATCCCGACTGTCTACCCTTGGATCTCCGAGGATGGTAAAAGAGAGCATTGACAATTGTTTACGCAGTATAGTAGTCTGAGTAAGGGTTTTAATTCTCGTTCCATTTCTCTTGGTCTTGTCTACTTCAGTTTTCACTTATGTTCTACGATTGTGTTTTATTTCTAGTTCATCCGTATCGCCCACGATACAGATCCGGAGAAAGTTCTACGTCTATTAAGAGAAGAATGGCGGCTAGAATTGCCCAAACTACTCATCTCTGTGACCGGTGGAGCGAAAAGCTTCACCCTACATCCCAAGCTAAAGAATGTGCTTCGACAGGGGCTGTTAAAGGTAAAGGGTTTTTTGTGTCCTTGTTGATTGTGCGTTCGAAATTTCCGTTTCTCTCTCTTCTCTTCCTTCCTCTTTATTTGTTACTGTTAACTCTCGTACTAATTTAATGCACTCTGGTGACAAATTTGACGGGGTTTGGCTCAGCCGGCGTGATCACTCCAAACGCATCTCAAAAGACAAAACGAAAGTGAACGTTCTCGTCGATGAGGATTGAACGCTTTCAAATTCTTTAGTTAAGAGCACTGATGTTGAGGAAAGCCGAATACCAATTACAGCCAATTATATAATATTACCAATGATTATTTTAAAAAAAACACCATTCTTGAAGAAGCGAAAACGACCTTAATGGTCATCATTTCCGGACGTCGTTGCTTATCTTGTTCTCTAGCTTTACAAGATGTATGTAAACGTTCGTTGCATTTAGTGTTTTTAAACTAAAAATTAAGCACCTTAAGTAGAGCACATATACAGTATGTGAACTGTTATCCGTTATGATGTTCCACAGGCTGCCCAGACCACAGGCGCCTGGATCATCACCGGTGGAACAAACACTGGCGTGATGCGTCATGTGGGAGAGGCTGTCAAAGGTCACACGGTCATGTCACGTGGGGCACATATGAAGGACAAGGCGTCTCAGCTTCACTTGATAGGAATTGCCACCTGGGGTATTGTGGACCACAGGTCGGAGTTGATTGACAAAAAGGTAAGAGAAGACGCTTTGGAATCAGTTACTGAGACATTCTTGTAAAAGAAAAAATGGCAAGTTAGTTGAAGTATTATTTTCTCATTGGTTGGTTAGCTGGTTGGTTTGTTGATGGATTCAACGTCCTACTCGGATAAGGACGATAAATCATAGGCCCCGTCTCTTAACGCTTGTTCAGAAACTCTGCGCGGGGCGTTAAAGAACCTACCCACGGTTCGCAGACAGTAGGGGACGCAGTCCCGGTGTTGCGGTCTGGTCTTTCGCTCCGTTTTGGGATTCATCAGTTCCCCCACCCCCAAGTCGTTCTCATTATACAACTGATTGATTGACAGTTGGATTAATTGGTTGGTTGACTGATTGACTGGTTAATTAATGGATTGATTACTTCATTTTCCCTTAACCTTTGTGTTAATTTGGTTAATTGATTGATTTTGTTTGTGTTTTTGGACATACATTTTAACCAACTGCTAGCACAAAGAGCAAGCAGGTAGTATTAGTATTAGTACTAGTATTATGCAAGCAGGCCGGAAGCCTTTTAAATTAAGTGGTGAAGAAGTCCAGTGAGAAGACTAGATTTTCGTTTCTTTCCTCAAATTTATTTATTTCGCCTGAGCGTACGTGATGTGGAAACAAGATTGCATTGAAACCACACCTATATTTTTTTTACACAGGGCGTGGTCACATATCACATGACTTCCAGCTTATTGTCCACCGGTGCTTGCCTGGATAACAACCACTCTCACTTCATCCTGGTGGATGATGGCAGGGAAGGAAAATACGGAGGGGAGATCTCGTTTCGCGCCAGTCTTCAAAATTGCATAACAACGAAAAAGATCTCTAGAAGTCAGTATATTTGGACGGATTGTCCCGTACTAATCATGCTTTTGTAGCTTAGTGTAAATTATCTTTCTGTATACGTTTTTAATCGGCGCTCTTTACAAACTGGCCGAGATGTCAGCATTAATATTCTGCTACAGTAAACGCATAAAAACAAGTCCAATTGCACGAGAAGCCTTCGTGTAAACTCTCCTCTTTTTTTCGCTGGTCCTTACGTTTTCGACGATGCGTATCCACCGTACGTCAGAGAACCACAAGCACAGGAAGCAAAGGTGCAAACTGGACCGTCCACACGAGACTAGCTTTTCTCATGTACGACTGATCAAAGCGTACACACGTGTATCGTCTGTTGCTAAGTATTTATTGTACGCTTAAACTGTCCTCAGTGCTGATACTTTTGTGAAAGACTTGTTTTATTACAAAACCCACCATTGTTGCTATGAAAAAAATTAGTCCTTTCTCCTCTATATTGTTTTTTTTAAATATGAATATCCCAATTTCAAACAACATGGGATAAGAATGGAAGGTACCATGCACCAAGATATCTTTTACAGTTAATTTAATACCTCTCGCTCATATTATTGAATAAAATACCGATCAATCTATTTTCCTTACGTTCTTTTCTCAGCCAAATCGCATGGTATTCCTGTGGTACTGTTAGTCCTCGAGGGAGGTCCCAATACAATTCTCACAGTGTTGGAATCCGTAACCAGCAACCCAGCTGTGCCTGTTGTCATTGCTGAAGGCAGCGGTAGAGCAGCAGATATATTGGCGCATGCTCATAGTCTTGTCACCACAAATGACGGGTATGTTATTGGTATCATTGTTTTTTTATTAATAATAAAAATTACAATTTCCTCGATTGTGATTGGCTTAAAAACTCCTATATATTTTCCACTGATTCACTTCCCAAGTTGTTATCGGACAGTTTGTTATCGGACAGTTCAATAAGCCAATCACATTCAAAGTAGTATTTTAAATCAACCAATCGCATTCAAAATTGTAGTTTAAATCAACCAATCACAACCTTGGTTTCAATCAGCATACATTTTCATTGTAGTCAATTTCAGAGCGACATTAAACAATTTACGCTTCCTTTGTCAGTCTATTAATGCAAAATTCCCCTTCCTTTTATGACTTGGCTCTTCTTATTTCCTCGGAAATTGCAATTTTTAATCGTCCGATTTTGTTATCACTCGTATGATTACAGACCGAATTGGACTCCACTCAGTCCTATTACCATTACATAAAGATCGATTTTGAAAAACATTTTAAAGGAAAATAAACGATAACAACGTTACATGACGTTTCGACAATCTCATGTCATCGTTGTCGAATGTCACTCATTCAACAATGATGACATGATGTCGTCGAAACGTCATGTAACGTTTTTATCGTTAATTTTCATTGTCTTTTTCCCGCTTTGGCTTTATAATTGAAATGTATTACGTTTCTAACCTTGTCGAAATAATTGGTAAAACATGTTATCGTTGAAATCACTTCTCTGGAGACGAAAAAAAAATTGGCAATAAGACCTGGAGCATTGGTCACGTGATTTGCTGAAGAAGTCTCTGAGGCGGAAGGGAAAGCTCCGAACAAGTTTCAGCTTAGCTATTACCAAGCTTTAATGCGTTAAGCCTATAGACTTAGTATGCACACGTATGGTCTTATGGCATGGTTTACTCTCAAATTAAATTTCGGCTTAATTCAGAGAGGCCTCTTTCCTTTCGTTGTTTTTGTCTAGTCTCGTGTGTCTTTGTTTTACATGTTATTGACATTTACTTCTGGTGTATAATTTGAATTGGGTCACAGAGCCAAGCATCTTTCTTATTCTTTGTGCATTTCTTGTCGTATGCGTTTATACTTCTTGAACTTTTTCAAGCGTACTAATTCCCTCTCGCTTACAAAGCTTGAGGTATCTATTGTCATTATTCGGAGTTAGACGCGTATTTTAAAAGTTCTCCCAGTCGTGCGGTGACCCAATACATTCACCTTACTCATGTTGTTCGCCAAAGAGAAGTACACATTTATCCGATGAAAATAAATCGCATCTCCCGTCATATGTTGAAGTTTTCTGCTTGTTCACAGTATCGACATGGAGGGTATGGCTGAGGTTGTGGAGCATCAACAGCTGCTCATGAGAATCCAGAAAGCGTTCCCAGAATGCAGTGAGGAGAAGTGCATATCCGTTTACCACGATGTACTCAAATGCGTTGGAAACAAGAGATATGTATGTTGATGACACTGGAATCTTTAGATTCCGGGTTCTCTTTTTCTTTTTCTTTTTTTATTTATTTGGAGAACAATAATTAACGGTTAGCATAACATTTTTAAACTGACGCTGGATTCTTAGATGAAAAACCGGGCTCACGAACAGACAATAAGCCAAGCCAAGGAGCGTTGCATGACGACCCAAAGAACGGCTGCCAAGGAGACTAGTGACAAAGTGCTAAACAAATCCCTCAGTGCGATTCAGTACGCGACAATGTAACTAAGTTGACAAAAGTTTTGTTGTTACAAAAGCAGTGATTCTAACCTGGATTCTCCCTCGGCGGTGAAAAGCCCTGGGAACGAGGTTGAAAAGCAGGATTGTTCAGTTACTTTGAGTCAAACAAAAGGTTTCGGTAATTTTTGCTTGACGTATTAACTGCATTTTTTTTTATCCTAGATTACAATATTTCGCATGGACGAGGATGGCATCGACATCGACAGAGCAATACTGAGAGCCCTTCTGAAAGGTTTAAGAGGGTTCTTTCTTTAATGTTTTCTCTTGCAAATGTTTCTGAGTCAAATTTTCTAAACTTTCACTCCCACATTTATATATCATTCACATGTCTGCGCATCATCCACGTACAAAAAAGGACGCTCGTATTTGTATCGATAAGGCCTTTGCTAACGTTGTGACTTCCCAACATGACTCCATCATGTTCGGTACGTTTGAACACCGCTTTGGGTGTTGTTATACATATATACAACCTTTATTTTGAAACGATAAAATTCAAAGCTAAATGCTTGTGGGGCACGGTTTAGATCTAACGTACTAATGGACCTAAGAAACTTTACAGCTTGTCTAAAACCTAAGATATTTATAGTTAAATAAAATTGGAATATTTTAACAGTACAACTTTATAGGTGTTACGTGCAAATAAAATCTTCTGGGCCCAGTTGTTCGAAAGCCGATTAACTTAATCCAGGATTAGCGTAAACTTTGGTTGCAGTTTTCAACAATCTTTTGCTGCTTTTTGCTTTTCAGGATTGACGTCCTCTAATCTAAACTTTTCAGAACAACGTTTGTCGATAGAGAAATAAACTCCTTGGTAAATTTTTAATCATGGATTAGAGTTAATCGGCTTTCGAACAACCGAGCCCAGACCAATTCGCGGTGCAGGTGGATGGAGATTGCACTTTAAAGTTAAAATTCTTAAAATTGTCTAGTAATCCCAGTTTTCACTTGAGACTTGCATAACAAGTGAAGGTCACTAATTCGCGGTGTTTACATCCCAAGTAATCCCAGTGAGAGCAGCGTACCTTAGTGCGCTAGAAGAATCTTTCATGTAGAGGATATTAAAACGCGGGGTGGATAGTGAATCTGGTACTCGTAACGTATACCCTACAGTCCGTTTCGATCAACCTCTTCCTCCCTGGTTGCGGCTGGTCACGCGTCTGCCAGATTTGTCAGATTCCAGAAAAAAAGATTGAAGGGAGGAGCAGCAAAGTTAAAGATTGTCTCCACTAAGTCGAGGACCCACTAACTGTGCGAATGTGATTTGTACACATGGACACGTGACCAGACGCAACCAATGTACTTTCTTGAGGGAGGGAGAGAGAGGACCCTAGGACCGAGGTTGCGTTTTGATATGATGTGATCAGATATACTATAGGGTCTGGTAATCGTTTGTGAAACGCTTTATGGATACAAATGAAAATACCTGATTTGTAGTAAAAATACAGGTTACCTCATTGCGCTCGTTTTAATACTTCACTTGACCCCATATCATTGGGAAAGTTAAAAAAAAAGTCTAGCTGCTCTGAGCAGTTAGCAGTTGTTAGATGTTATTCTTCCAATAGCACCCTACAAGGGGTTCAAATGCGGCCAACCTGGTTGGCCCAACAGTGTTGATTGTTGCCTGTTCACCAACAATGTTGGAAACGAGTTGAAGCGTATGCACAGGAAGCGTATGCTTCAGGGAAAGCATTTTAAACCAATTAATGGTTCACGGCTTTTAAAACAGGATGAAACTTACAACAACTAAACATAATCCTTGAATGTAAAGTTGTCTTAAAACAATAGAGAGCTTAAGCAACGACGACGACGGCAACGAGAACGCCACAAAACAACGGGATCAAAAAACAATCGCTCTGCACGTGCGTTCACATTTTGGTACTTTTCTTTGCCGTCCTCTGCAAAACAGCAACGTAAAATGACCAAAGTTTAGGTTTTGTGGAGAACGTGAGCGTATGACGGGGAATTCGTCTTTTTTTTTCTCAACTTCGCCGCCGTTTTTGGCTTAGGGATAACTTGACCAATACTTCCCCAAAACGGAGCTCCAATGTGATCAGCCACCAATGTACTTCTGAATAACGCGTCTTTGTTCTGCTTCTTGTTCACAGCGCACATGCGTCTGCCGCTGACCAGTTAAGTTTGGCTCTAATATGGAATCGTGCAGACATCGCCAGAACAGAGATCTTTATAGAGGATCAAAAATGGGCGGTATGTACGCAGTAAACGAAAATAAAGAAAAAATTTCCTGATTTGCTTTTGATTTATTATTATTTCACAATCACTTCGTGAACCCAAATGTAGGCTAAAGAGACGCATGGCAATAAACCCTTTTCTGTAGCAGTCCCCAGGCTGTGGAACAATCTGCCAACTTGATTGCGATTCTGCCAATCCCTTACTGACTTTAAGTCAGAACTTTCAGGCCATCTTTTCAGGGCAGCATCTTATAAAAATATTAGATCGATACTTTTATTTAGGCGTTTACCAATTATTTTTCCATATTTGTTAATATTTTTTAGATTCTAGATTGTCAAAGACTGTAAATTGTAAAGCCCTTACATTTCTCTTATTGTATATACATACAATGAGTACCCTGTTCAACAGCCGGATAAGAGTTTGTTACGTGACTTGGTAAACGTTAAATGCGCTAAAAACTCCTCTTGGTCTTCGCTAATTTTTTTCGGTAAATTTGGGTTGATAATGTTCAACATCAGAATAATTCGATATAATGGAAGCAGTTGTTTTTGGACGTTGGTTGTAAATCTTCTAGTATGTTTTGCAAAACTTGGAGGAACAAAAACGTTACGAATTGATCGGATGGCACGAAAAATTTCTCGGCGATAATAAGGAGATTTACGATATATTTTTGAAAAAATCAGACTATGAACTTAAGTCAGGTATTGTCAAGACATGTCAACATGAAATGTGGAATTCAAAGGAAATAAAGTTTAACAAAACTTTACGGCACGGTACGGTACGGTCTCTTCTTTGACAGAACTGATTGGAACGAGGCGACGCAATCAAGGAAAGAAAGCTTGTAATGACTTTTTGTGCCAATGATTGTTTGTTATAGATGGATGCTTTGGAAGGTGCAATGATGGATGCCCTGGTGAACAATCGCGTTGAGTTTGTGAATCTTCTGTCGGAGAACGGCGTCAGTATGAGCAAGTTTCTGACCACAACTCGGCTTCTTGAACTCTACAAGGCGGTGAGTACGAAACTGTTCAACAACGGCTTGCTCGCTCATCATTCAAACAAGTTGCTGTCTTACCTCAACTGTCTGCGACCCTGTTGCATAGGAAGAAACTTGTAAATTAAAAAGCATCGTTTCAGAACTTGAAAACAATGATTGCCCTGTTTTCAAGTTTTAATCCATCCATACCCGGTCTTAGCAACCCAATACAGTAAACAGCTTCAGTGCACTTAAACACAGTCTTTGTAACAAAACTAGATCATCATTTTCTCCTTATAAAATTTACACAAGGCATCTTGGTGAGTGGCATAGATGTCAAAGAATTCCGTCATCAAATCAAACATCGAATATTCCAAGAGAAACAAAGAAAACAGAAAATTGCAGTTATGTTCTAACCCAAAGTTATGTATTTTTTAGAGGAAGTGGTCTTCATCAAGCGTGGTATTCAGACAAATTGTTGGCAAAGACAAGGTAACATCACCTCTTCTCTTTAGAAGTCTTTCTTTAACACTAAAATGGAACCTGGAGGCAGTCTTGCAATCAGAGCCAAAGATATACGAAATTCGATCCGACAATTTACCTTTTATAACGACAGTGTGCGACTGATGAGTTTGTGGCATGAAATAACCGTGGTATTTCCTGCAGGTGGAGTCTGGTTTCACTCTGTCCGACGTTAACACTGCGATACGACGGCTGTTGGGAGGTACCTACAAAAGGCGCGCAAAGGATTATGGCATCATAAGAAGGGTACAGAACATCTCTCTTCACTTTCTTACTACCTCTTTTTCTTCTTCTCTGTTTGAGCTACAGTCAACTCTCTCGTAAGTGACCACCCTTGGTGCACGACAGAAAGGTCGCTCACGGAAGGTGGTCGCTTACGGGAAAAAAAAAGCCCAATACTGGATGGACTGATTAATTACATAAAGATATTACCTTATCAGCTAAAATTATGCAAATATCAACTAAGTTATTAGGGGTTTTTTTCACATGCAACATTTTTGGGAAAAGTACAATTGAGTGTATTTATCAAAGTGTCTCTTGTCAATCAAAATCACCTGATCGAAATTTGAACCGAACAAACATGGGGCGCATATACGTGAAATCTAGACTTTTGTCTCTTCTGAGTAAAAATCTTCAAACGATCATACGTGATCATGTTGGGTGGTCGCTTACCGGAAACAGAAAACAAAAGAATATGTCAAACTTCTGACCTAAAAACTGGTCGCGGTCGCTTAAAAAATGTGAGTAGTGGTCGCTTACGAGAGAGCTCTTGAAACAATATTTAACTGAAAAACAAAACAGTTATTTACAAAGAGGTTGCTTACGGGAGGTGGTCGCTTACGAGAAGTGGTCGCTATGAAAGAGTTGACTGTATTCTCTCTAGTCTGAGTGTAGTTTAAGAATGCTAGCAATCCCTTTCTAGGTAATAAGAACGCTGGCCATCAACAGCGCGGTGAAATCACTGACGTGACGACAAAAACATGAATTCCCGGCTAAAAGATCAAACATTTTCGTCCAACATCCTGTTTGCTAAACACAAGGTTGGGTGGCTAAACTCAAAAACAATGTTTGACCAAACACCAGACAAAGTGAGTCCACAGAACAATTTTTGCGTATTATGGGTGACATTTCGACGTTTATATGTGGTTCAATTGGTTACTTTTTACCAGCTGTGCTCGCTTTGTTAGTTGGGGTGGCTAAACGATCAAACATTTGCTCATAACGCGAAACGGTGGATGAAAATGTTTTATCTAGATCAAACATGGAAAACCATTTCAATGCAGAGTTGAGAGAGGCGGCTAAACGGTCAAACATGCTGAAAATGCATGAAAATGTTTGATCGTTTAGCCGGGGTTTAAACGAAGGGACTAGGGCCACTCCCCAGACTCTACTCGACGGCTTCTTATCTCTTTCTCGCTCGCCCTCTACACTAGCCAGGGATAGCCAACTGAGTCTAGTGTAGTTCATGGTAGTCGGTCGGCTAGAAAAGGTGTTTAAATTACAGTCGGCACAACTGTGTATTCTTTTTCTCTGGTCTTTTGAACAAGACGCTGTTTTTATATGAAAGTGCTACTTTTTAATAGTTAAATGAGTTACATTTTCTGAGTCATTTGTTTTGTGAATATTACCTGCCACGCCTAGACAGCAAATCTCTCTTTAATTTCGACAACATTTTGTAATGAGTTGGTTTTCGGTGCATTTATGTGTTGTGGTTCAATTTCATCCTTGGTTTGTATTTTTCTCACTTTATTTTAAACTAATTATCATACATTACCATACGTTACCGTATCCCAAATTGAAAACAGAGGGACAAAAATTTTAAAGCAAGGAAAAAAGATTAGCTGATACTATACACGGGTTGTGTAAATTGCCTCTATAAATTTGATGGAAATAAAGTAGTAGTTGACTTCCACAGCATATGTACGTATGTGTCATAAGAGCGATTCTTTAATTTATTTCGCAGGGCCTAGATATGGCTAACATGAAGATGTTTGTGGATGGGCATCATGATCATATGGCGAATGCCGGCTATGTGACCAACCCTTACAGCGAGTTACTCTTGTGGGCTGTGGTCTGCAACATGCAGAAAATGGCGCATTTTATGTGGGAACGAGGCGACGAGAATTTGGCGCGGGCGTTGGTGGCGGGAAAACTGTACAACATGATGGCGAGGCTTACCGAACGCGATGACGCAAATGCTGACGTCGCGGACGAGCTTTATACGCGTGTCGAGTAAGTTTAGTATAAAGGGCAGAGGTACAGAACCCTAAAATTATCTAACGATAAAGAGATTTTTTGCTTTACTTTACCATGTTGATGCCTACAAAAATTACGCAAACTGTAGCGAAGTTTAGAGAAAACTCAGTTTAACGGATAAGTTAAGGTAATTTGAGATTTTCTCATAAACGAATTAATTGGATCTAGACTTGTAGCTTATGCTGCTGATCATGAACATCCATCATCCGCGGAAAATTCAAAGTCATGCACTTTAAAACCCCGTCGATAGAGCGAAGGTTTTCTTCTGGTTACCGCAATAATAATAATTTAATAATTTAGAACTTCTATAGCGCATTTTCCATGTGTATATGATCAAATGCGCTTTACAAGCAGATGAAATTGGAATTTGGAAATGTTGGGATTTTTTTGTGGAGAGGGGAAAACCGGAGAACCCGGAGGAAAAACCTCTTGGAGGAAAACCCACATTTGACGTCGAGTCGACCGGGAATCGAACCCGGGCCACATTGGTGGAAGGCTAGTGCTCTCATCACTGCGCCATCCCTGCTCCCCCTAAGTGGGTGGTACTTGAAGCTTTCTTGTTATCACAGGGAATTACATGCAAAGAGAACTCCAAAATGTCATACATATGTCTCACTAACCAGGTGTCTAAAGCTGCAAATAGTTAGAAGAATGGTGATGATAACCTTTTAGTGGATTAGCACCACATCTATTAGCAGCAGTTATCCTCTTAGAAGCTTCATACTTGGTGTCCTGTGACATGATAGACTTGCATCATATCAAACAAAAACAGACACCAATTCTGATCTGATCAGGACATGTAGTGCTGCCGGTAATTTGGGTTCTGACGAAATCCTGTTTCCTTTCAGAGAGTTCAAACGACTGGCTCTAGGTTTGTTGGATCAATGCTTTCGAACAAACGAAGAGCTCACCCAACAGCTTCTAACCTACAACTTGGAGAACTGGGGAGGGCAGACATGTCTGTCTCTCGCGGTCTCCATTGAACACGAGGAATTCCTAGCCCATGTTAGTTGCCAGACTCTTCTCTCTGATATATGGACGGGTGCTATGAAGACTGCACATCGCTCTTCCATCAATGTATGAGTATATGTTGACGTACATTTGTACTATCGACGTTAATAATTGAAAACAGTATATTTAAGTACTGGTGCAAGATTAAAGATGTTAGGGATCATGGCAGGTGTAAAAGCTACTTTAGCAATAGCGAAAAATTCAGGCCTGTATGGGAGTCAAACCCATGACCTCTGCGATACCGGTGCTGTGCTCTACCAACTGAGCCAACAAGCCAACTGGGTGCTGGTCCCGCGAATGGTGAACAAATAAAGGTGAACATATATACGAAAATGTTGTTCTGGACTGGCCGGATGAAAGTCTAAGGATGTGAGAGATCATTGAACTTTTTCAGTTCTTGTGTTAAAGCATTTCACAAATAAGCTGTCATACCTAATTACATGTAGAACCCCTATCCTCTTTATTTGGCAAAGATATCCTTGGATATCATTTCTGATTTCCTGCGCTCTGCAGAGGCAATATAAAACAACAGCACTAGCGTACTTTTTCTTCTGGTTGTTAGACAATGTTGGGCATTCTGTTTCCACCGTCAATATTTTTATTGGAGTTCAAAACAAGGCAAGAACTTCTGTCCATGCCAGTGACCTTAGAAGAACACGAGCAAGACTTGGCTGCAGAGCAACCCGAGGAGAATGGGAACCAGCAAGAGAACGAAGGCTTTACAGCTAGCCGAGCCATGGCTGACGAGAACAACAGAATAGAGCTCAGGTACCAGAAATGTTGCTTTCGTTCTTCGAGTCCTCTTCTCTGATCCTCTGACGTGTAGTTTCATTAGATAAAATATGTTCTCTACGATTGCTTGTTTGGCTGCGTGTGACATGGTGTCTGAGGAGGAAACCCTGCGATAGGCTAGCATCTCCTCAAATGACCTATAGTTTCTTTATGGTGTATACACTGGCCACTTGGGTTTGCCGGCTCACATTTCTATACGTGAGTCGAGATAGACAATATGGCCGTTTATACGAGAGAAAATAAGCCGCGGCTTACTCTGGCCACGGCTTACATAAGACGCGAACACTCCGTATAAATGGTACAAAATCTACGTTCACGGCTTTCTCAAGCTGCGGCTTATCCTGGCCTAGGAGTTTTTACTTGTATAAATGGTTCCTTTCGCGCCTTACGTAAGCCGTGGCCAGAGTAAGCCGCGGCTTATTTTCTCTCGTATAAACGGCCCTAATGTGGAGCAACACATATATACTGTTTGGCAATAAGCAATAAGCAGTAAAATTTTCTGTTAGAGGACATTCCCCCATAGTACGTACTGCCCATTTCGAATCACCAGGTTGATCACATTTGAATGTGAAGTCAGGATAAACCCAGCCATTCTCATGCATGGCCTTTTTTCTCATCTTTTGAAGGACGTTTTCAGAGCCAAATTATAGAGCCCTCTCTGTGTCACGTGAATTGAACAGGATTCCTACTCACCGGGAATGGACACCGGTGACCCGTGTAGTGCATCTCCCTTGGGGCAAGAAGATTTTGGAGTTCTACAAGGCACCTGTTACTAAATTTTGGTCCAACGTGGTAAGCAGTACTAGAGTTTTTAGAAGCATGTGAGTACGGCAATCAAATAGAACATAGTAGTCGAATGCATTACACATTGAACATTAATAATTGGTTTACAAAGTTGCGATCAACAGCTAAATGGTTCCTAATATGAACTTCCTCTTCCAAGTTCTAAACTGACCCTTTATTGAGAGGTTTCCATGGGGTGGCAAATGAACACTTCTCTTTCGCTTTACAACGCATTCAAAAAAGAAAGTAGTTTGTTTGTCGTAATCGCAATATATTTTTCTAATTCAGTTTTTTCTTTAACAAGGGTTACAAAATCTGTGAACTGGGGTCGTTTTTCATCGTGTACTCCGTTAATGTAAAGAAAATATTTACCAATTATGATTAGGTGATTCAGAGTTAAACAAGACGATGTGTGTCTTAAAACACCATATATAATTTCATTTTGCTTCAAAGCAATTTTTTCTCCACATGTAGCGTTGTACCAGTTTGTAAATTTATTCTAAAACGATTTGGCAATTGAACATAATAATAATAATAATAATAATAATAATAATAATAATAATAATAATAATAATAATAATAATAATATTAATAATAATAATATTTATTTATATGGCGCAAATTCAATTATACAATTTTCAAATGCGCCTCACATATATGAAATCAAATCAACTCTAAATAAATCAAATCAAATCAAATGTTGGTTTTTATGGAGAGGGGAAAACCGGAGTACCCGGAGAAAAACCTCTCGGAGCAGAGTAGAGAACCAACAAACTCAGCCCACTTATGACGGCGAGTCCGGGAATCGAACCCGGGCCACTGCGCCAACACACCACTGCGCCAACCCTGCTCCCCACGAATAAATGGAGTGGCGTTTGATCAATGCCATGGCAAAACGGACAATCTGGTTGTTGTTTCTTTTTCATCTTGTGCAGAATTTTATTTGTGTACAGAATATTATGAACTATTTTATATTGAAACACGGATAATTTTACTTCATTTGTAACACGAAATGGAAGTGAGTATATTTTTTGTCTTTCTTGAAAGTTAAAGCTATATTCAATGAGTCTTTTCTCTGCAGTTGGAGGAGGAAAGTGCTGGTGATTAAGTAAAGTATTGTAAATTGTTTTGCATGTGAGCTTTTCGATTGAAAGTGGAACGTATTCAGTTGACGGTACAAAACATTCTTGCTTTAACATAGTTTTCCATTCCTGTGGTATTGCAGATAGAAGGCTGTAATACTGTAGAAACTTACTCTTGACCTTGTATTTCTGCATGAAAGTTGTGAAAGTCAACAAAGTGTTACTTTCGTTGTCGAAAAGGCAGGAGAGTTTTTCAATGCCGACTTTATTCCAGCCAGGGAAAAAAACAGATGACTTGTTTACTCGAATAAACTGATTGTTCCATATTATTTGATTTAACACATCTCCTTTTGTTTTCGGGTTAGTGTTCTTAATTTTCTGCCAGTGGGAAATGATATCTCGATAGAATTTTGGTAAGTTTTCATTCAAGGGTAGATATTGAATGTTATAGTTGCACTGGAAAAGAAGACTGCCACCGACATTGGAAAGTAAGGATAGTGGAATAAATTTCCATGGTCTTTCGTCGTTAGTGCATAAGCGCTTTACCCAAACTATCTTCAACGCGTTATCAAATAACGTAAAATCTAACATATTAAGTCCTCCATCCCTCTTATTTTTGATGATAGTGGTCTTCAGGAATAGTCTGTTTGGCGAGCTCATAATGGTCTTGAACTAATAAGAGACACCTTGATTGATTGTTCATTTACTTCGAGATGTCGGCTGCAGTTTCATTGTTGTCTGCTCAAAGTGAATTAATGTTTGCCTTTTTCTTGCAGTTTGCTTATCTGGGATTCCTGGCCCTGTTCAGCTATGTCATCCTTATTCGACAAGATAAAATTCCTTCCATTAGTGAAATAGTGCTCATTATCTTCGTCTGCACCCTATGCACTGAGGAAATTAGACAGGTAACATAACAGAAAACTGTAAAAACAGAATTACAAAGTCAAATTACGCCAGAACTTATTGACATAGTTTTATCGACTGGAAAAAAGTTAAAAGTTCCCCGGCTTTGTGTTCATTTAGATAGCTACATTTTTAGCATTACTAATCCACTGCATATATTTTAAAGGGGTACATCGATTAAACGATTAACCTGTTTGCTGTCACGTCAAAATGATGTTGCAGAAAGTTCAACTAAGCAAGAAGGTATACCTTCTATCGGAGGACGAAACAAAATCAGTTTCTAGCAAATTTTTCAGACACAATTGACAACTTCAAGTGGCCATTTTTTCTTTTCATTTTGTCCTCTGCTACCATTGGGCTTATCCCAATAGAACGTTTCCATATGACGTCACGGCGGCCATGTTGGTGTTCCAAAACAAAGAGACGGCGGCCATGTTGGTGTTTTAATTGAGACTATTATTAATTTTGACTCTATCAAAATCGTTGAGTCTGATTTAGGATTCGTATTTCAGATTCTCCATTCTGAGCCAACAACTCTAAAGAACAAATTCAAAGACTGGGCTTCAAGTAAATGGAACCTTCTGGACGGCTTCGCAGTGGTGTCGTTTTTTATTGGCCTCGGTCTCAGGCTCCACCCAACCACCCGCAGCGCAGGTCATGTGGTTTACTGCCTCGATGTGATGCTGTGGATTATCCGGTTGCTGGACATTTTTTCCGTCAGTAAACACATGGGACCTTATGTGGTGATGATCGGAAGGATGGTAATAATGAAATGTTATGTTTTATCAATCCAAGAATATGACTTAGGTTACTTTCAGAGAGATATAGTCATATTGCCCGACAGTCAATTATTTAGAGCTGAAATGCTCGGTCGCTTTAAAGGTCGGAATTTCATCCACTTTTATATAATGCTATATGCTCGTTATAATTTGCGGTTGGGGTGAGTGTGTCTCGGAATTAAGTCAGGTTGCCTTAAAAGAATGTTTTCAAATCCTTCCGTTACTGTTTGGTGGAGGTTTTAGTACAAGTGTGACAAATATTCACCATAAAATTATCACCGTTTTAAAATTAATCAGTATTGAATATCAGTGGAGATGACAGCTCAGAAACGTTGCATACCTACTATAGCTAACCTCCTCGCCTTGAAAGGGACTGTCGAGCTAATAATAAATAACGTTTCACACTGTTTATACACGGAAATAAATACCCAAGGATAAAGTACTAAAAATATACTTTGAGGTAATTATTGCTATACTAACTTGCTAACTCCATGGACGGTTTTTCTGTTCAAGTTAAATGTGAACACATTCAGAAGCTGTGTTGTGTTATTGCTGTCTGCTCTAACCGAAACAAATTTGATGATACCCGCCGCTTTTTTTTCTTCTTCAGACTGTGGACATGCTGTACTTTCTCCTCATTATGGTGGTCTTTCTCTTGGCTTATGGAGTCGCTCAGCAGGCAATTCTGTATCCAAACGAGCCAGGCTCATGGGCAGTTTTGTCAGGAGTGTTTTTTAGGCCCTACTTTCAAGTGTACGGAGAGCTTTTTGTGGAAGCACCGGACACAAGTGAGAATTTCTTTGTGTTGAGTTTATTTACATCAGCTTCAGTTGGCGAGGATTTATGGTAGATTTACGAGCTTTCCTCTCTTCATGCATTTATCTGTTGTGTTTTATCTGACCAAGGGCGTAGCGAGGGGGGGTTCTGGGGTGCCGTGACCCCCCTTATTAAGCCTTTTTTTAAGCAAACAACCTACAATATTCAGGTGGCAATCTGGTGAGTTCCCTCTGTTTGACACATGATGTAACGAGAATGTTTTTGTTTTGTTTTGTTTTGTTTTGTTTTTTGATTTCAGTTGACAAAAATACAACACTTTTTGGTACGCAAAGAAAGGACGAACATGGTGACACCATTGTGGCATTCATTGGCGCGTTCTATCTGCTTGTCGCAAATATTTTGCTACTAAATCTTCTCATAGCCATTTTCAAGTGAGTAAAATGTTTGGCCCTGTTACCACTCTTAATTGTTTTCCTCTTAATATTTTTCTTCTCAAATAATAAAAAAAAAAACATATTTTAGAACTGCAGTATAGTCCGGTGTGTTAAGTAATTCAAAGAAGAACCACTGACCGAAGCTTTGCGTCAATCCTACTACTTGGCTTTGGACTCGATGTGAGAGAGGTTCCTAACGAATATGTCAGTGGAAATAATTGCCTATTTTTAACATGAACAAAATACGAAACTCGTGCATTGTTCAGCTTTCTATCGGCTTTACTCCAAACCCCAGTTCTTTTTGTCAGTAATCTGTGATCTGGACCAGCTCCTTTTATTACCACATTTAACCTGTATAGGATCGGTTTAACACCCAGAGTAAATTTGTGCAGCTCTCTTCCATGTTAACCGTGTCGTTCAAACTTTGGTCATTTCCTCTCACTGTCTATAATGTCCTTTTCTCCTTAGCAATACCTACAACAGCGTACAGGCCAACGCAAATCAGATCTGGAAGTTTCAGCGGTACTACCTTGTCATGGAGTATTATCAGAGGCCTGTCTTAGTACCACCGTTCATCATCTTTAATCACGTGATTCATCTAATAAAGGGTTTGTATCGCTGGCTCAGAAACTGTCGGCGACGCAAGAACCGAGACCAAACAGAATGTACCCATTGTTACGGGCTAAGTAAGTTTTCGTTTTCTCACGAACGAGTGAAGCAAATATATCTTATCAGATGTTTTGGTGTGTAGAAGCGCTTTATATTTTGATGACCCTCAGTACAAACAACGAGTGAATTAAAATATACAGCGATACTACACAACAAAATATCTCATAAGAGATAAATTATTACTCAAATTAACTTATTTTGATTAGAATCAAAAGAAACTATGAGAAAAAGTGATACGGGATGTGCGCGCACATTTGGATCAGTGTTTTACAGTACAAATAACCAGTTTTTTTACTATACAGATAACTAGCTGCGCAAAGATCGCGTCATATTTGTACTCATTTCGCGCGTTATTCGAACGATACTAATAGGAGTTGGATAATAGTCACTATCATTAGAAGCTTATCGTCATGGCCTAGTTAACAGCAATGTCATCATCATCATTATCGTCATCGTCATGGTTATTATCAACAACAACACAACTGTAAATAAAAACTACACAATACATCCTGTCTCGTACTAAAGAGGGTGTAGATCATTTCGCCCTTAATTATAAGCGATTACCATAGCATTTCCAAATCCAACTTATTTTTAATTCAAAAGCTTTATTTCGAATCAAGAATAATTAGGAAGATGCTTTTTCTTGATCACAGCGGTGGCATTTTTATAGAGAGTCAGTTATACCGTTTTAGCTTGTCTATTACCAAATAATGCTTTCAAAAATGTAAAGAACCTTTAGATTTGGCCCCAGCTGTTCAAATCTATAGAATAGATAGAATGTATTGCAACAGGTACATTTTATCTGCTAGATAGTGATTTATCCGTTGGATAAAGTTATCGGCTATTTGAACAACTGAGCTGGAGCCTGGACTATCTGGAACAAAATCTCAGATCTTTTGAGCAACAGTCCCCTAGTCGCAGTCTGCCATCCAGCAGTGGTGGCTGGTCGGCTTGGTATTTCAAAACTCTGTATTAACGCCTGAGTATCAGAAAGTCCTGATGCAACAATTATTAAACCGAAATAACAAGCAAAACTTAACATTCAAAGTAAGCAGACGGATGTAAAACGGGTCACAGCGGAACACACATAGCTTGAAGGAAGTGCCAGAGGACTGACGGTCAGGACATGTGACCCTTTAATATAAGAACCGGAGTTCGTTGCATCCGCCTGGGGTTCTATTCCCTACATTTTATTATCATTGGACCGAAGAACCCGTTTGTTTCGTCGATAAATAGGGGTTAATTCGATATATTAGGTCATCATACCCTGCAAAATTTGAATTGCTAGAGCCAGCCGTAGCGCAGCGTATTATAGGACCCATAACGATGGATTATTCTTTGCACTTCTCTTTCACCAGAGCTTTTTCTGGAACAGGATGATCTTCAAAAGTTGACAATGTTTGAAGAGCGTTGTGTGGATGGCTACCTTAGAGAGAAAGACACGCTGCTTCATGCTAGTCAGGAAGAAAAAATAAAGGTGATTGGAGACAGGTAAGGACGATGCTCACATAATTAATGTAGCAATTTAAACGAATGGAGATTGGAAGGGGGGTAGAGTAATTCAAACTTCAGTTGGTTTCCGTAAATTCCTTACGTGCTAATGTCGAAATTGGATTTCAGAGGTAACTTTCCGTGGGATATACGGCTTTCACGTCTTCAAGAATGCATGATTAATAGGCCATTTCCGAATTACCTTTGGCCTCTTTTTCAAAACGAGGCCTGGTGCTCAACCGTTGGTAGGAAAATGAGTTTAATTTGTATGTGAATGAAAACTTATTTTCATATGAAAAGATGAGCACCAGGACTCGCTTTGAAAAAGAGGCCAAAGGTAATTCGGAAATCGTCTATTGATTAACTGATTGATTGGTTCATCGATCCATTTACTTATTGATTGATTGATTGTTGACTTGAAATTACAGAATGGAGTCAGTCTCTTGTCAACTGCAAGATATGTACAAAGAGTCCATCTGCCAGTCCAACAAGAGTAAGAAATCAATATCCTCCCTGGATACGCGGCTTACTAAACTAGAAGAACACACGCACAGAATTGTGGGACTTCTAGAGAAACTATGCACAGCCATGCCACAGGAAACAAGACCACTGACGGACACTTACCCGCCTCCGCGGACTGCAAGGTCTGTGTCTTTATCAGACGTAGAAATGAAAGGTAATGGAATAAAGCGATATATTTACAGCAAACCCGAAATTGGGAATTCATTGTAATTAGTGGCAAAGACATAAGTTCCTTTAGCCTAGTCTTTTAATTTTACAACTTTGTCTTTTGTTTGCCTGTGTTTCTTTTATATTTAAACAGATTTAAACATATTTAATGGCAAAGTTGGCCCTAAGAGTTACAGTGCTCATCGTGAGGGCTCACTTCGCAAATGAAAATTATTTACAAATGCGGACATTAGATTAGAAAAGAAGACATTAGAAAAGAAGAGCCGACAGGTGAAACGCACACTATTAAGCGTTTCTACGAAATATCATTGATTCACTTATAAAGGACTGGGCATGAAAAAACAAGTCACTATTTTGTTTTAGCGACTGAAAGGGCGCACGAACAGAAAAGCCGAAAGTAATTGTGATTCAGACATAGTCGAATAGTGAGCATCACACCCGCCCTATGGAATATAGGCGGAGCGGCCATGTTGGAGGACCAAACAATAAAAAAAATATATTATCATGCATTTCATTTCCGAAAGGAAATTCATTTTAATGTTTCAGTCCTCCAAGATGGCTGCTCCGCACAAATAACCGAACTTGTTACTCTATCTAATTAAAAGTAGTGATTAAGAGTGAGTTAACTTATGATCTTCGTCGAAACTCTACTCAGTTTGCGAAGTGAGAAAAAGTAAAAAACAAACAAACAAACTATAGAACTAACACCGAGAGTAACTTCTTTTCCCGTGGTTATCAGGTCACAGTCTACTTTCACGTAGGCTGTCCACTGACGGGACAAAAGCTAGTGCAATAAGCCGTTTGAAATCACTGTCAGAGTCGGAACAGAGCTCATCCACGGGTTCCAAAGACTTTGGTTTGTATTTGTGTTAAGTACTTTAACTTATCGTCATAAGATGAGTCAGATAAAGAGTTCATTGCGCACATAGTGCGTTTGTCCACTCTTGACCTTAATGATAACCAAAGAGTCTTCTATGAGGGTTCCTCCCCCTGGAAGACTGGACGCACCTCTATGTAAACGTCTCCTAACTGGCAGTAAGCTATGGTGGTATAGGTGGTTTTCACGACGGCCATGTTGGTGGTCAAAAACAATCAAAATCGTATGCATAAAAGTAGACTTTCATTCCCAAGGTATCAGAATTTCATTGCGCATGCTCTGACCACCAACATGGCTGTCGTGAAATTCACCTATATAAAGCACCCAAACTTACTGTCTTGTTTCCGTCTAAAGCGCGTGCAACCAATAAATAGCGAAACCTTTTCGTTAAAGGTGCCGACCAATAAGGCGGTGATGACGTCACGTGCATTCTGTCCGTTGGCAATCTCGTTCCCAGAGGCTGCGATCCTTGTGGCCAGCACCAAGGATCCGTTGTCCTCTCCCCTGGGTGAAGGTAACGTAGGCCCTGTGGACGAGATTTGTTCATGGTCCGATCAAACTTTGATTTTGTAGCAGGTTACATTTTTGACCGTTCACCTTCCAGGCCGTTGATTTGGGTCGTTATCACAAAAACAGCAATTTTTGAAAAGGATCACCTGTCACTTATGCACTTGCTTGAATTAGTACAAGGCGATGAAATTTATCATGAATGACAAAGATGATCAATTCTGTTTTAAGATTCTGAATGTTCATTTAAACAGAGGGATTTACCAGAAGCCGCCTGTCAACTGCTGCCGCACGTGCAAAGAAGAGTGCGGCCAAAATTGTATCACATGACAAAACTGTACACGTGCTCGCGAGACAGTCGCCCTATCCAAATAGCAATCAACAGCGTTATCCTGTTCCAGACTTCCTCTTTGACTGGAAGGTAATTAACAAACAGAATAAACTTTGTCGGAGAAAGTCATAAATGGTGCAACATTTATAATATAGCAAAAGATGGCTCAAAGAAGTATGTTATCGTGTTATGTAATGTTAATAAATGAGCAGGAGTGTTTTATCAAGTTTAAAACACGAGGCGCAGTCGAGTGTTTTAGGACTTGATAAAACACGAATTGCGAATTTATGGAACGGCTTAAAAAGCTTTACTGTACATCTATCCATTCTCACACTAAAATTTAGAATTTGGGTTATTTTGGCCTAGAAAATTGGATGAAAAATTTAGCTGTGTCTTTATTAGATATAAAGACACTAATTAAAATTTAATTTCTTTTGTGTTTCCTTTATGAATTATTAATGATATTTTTAAGTTGTGAAATAACATTTCGTCGAATGCGGTTTATGTAAAAGTTGCGTCAGAATCCGTGTATATTTTCTAGTTTCCATTAAAGCATTGAAACATATCGTTTCGGGATACTTCTCTTACAAACAACTGAAGATTGCTTTCGACCAGATATAGACCAAGCTGTGATTTGTTAACTGTACACTCAATGCCGGCCTGCCCATTAAATCACAGCTTTGTTTCATTCTTCAAAGGAGTCGTTCCCAGGCTACGATCCGCCGTTGTACACCGCCCCAGAGGTTCAAGCTTCGCCGCCCTGGGCGGACGCAGATATTCTGGAGTGAGTTAACGAGTTTATATTACTGAATAGTTTATATGACGTTTCGTTTCTACCATGAATGGCATTAATCACGAGTCGCATCGTTAAGGCAAATTGTATTCTTTTTCGGTTGATATACGCCTGCTGTCATCGTACAAATATCACAGAGATAAGACACCGTCATATTTGGCCTGGACGGATCCTGTAGCATCAATTATGGACAAAAGTGTGGACACATTTGAGCAAAATAATCGCTTTTCCTTTATGTCGACAGCCAAGTACCCCTCTCCTTCTTTTTAATGTTGAAATAAGCTCTGTGGACAGTGGAACGTGGTTACAACATTGTGAGGGGGAAGGGGTCGAAATGTGAGAATTGGAGATTGGAAAAACTCACGCGTTTAACGAACAAGGTCTTTTTAGGGGAGTGTCTCAACTACTTTTGTCCATGATATGATGATATAAAAATCGTACAAAAGTAAAGAAATTCTATCCTATGTATAAAGGCCGAGATGTAAGATGTGACAATCATTGCGTAAAGCTCTTTTTCCTCTTTATTATTTTACCGTACATTCGTTAAGTGCCACAATTTATGATGTCGATGTACAGACGTGAGCGCAGCTTAGAAATTACATGCAGTGTATGTTTCATTTTGTGTTCGCCTTTGATAAGAAACTCAACCCATTCGCTAGCAACGCTTTTACGCCAATTCCTTTCTATTTTCAGACCTGGAGACACGACTTTGGTCATACACTTCAACTGTATCGAGGATGGGATCGACCGAAGAAGTCATACTGGTTTGATTGATGTGGTCAACCGGTTACCAAGGTATTTTTAAACTACATGATGGGTAATCTGTAAAGTCGGCTAATTTTCGTATGTCTTGACAGAGTCGCAAAATATCACAAACAGTTTAGCTTGATAACAAATAAACGACTTTTCTGTTTATTTCCGATAAGTCGTCGATGATCCTAAGCGAAACGCAAGAGATTGAAAATATCAGTTATATTTCGACTTCTCCTTTGCAACAATTAACAACGCAGTCGAGACGAAACATTAAGTGGAAATGCCATCGCAAACTGTTTGCGATCAAACGGCGACGCTTTTGAACAAGTGACACGGTTTGACGAATCCCTTTTCGCGACATTTTCGCACCCCTGAAGTAAACACAATCGGAAACAGATTGAGACTTTTGCAATCGAGCTATCGTAAACAGTTTGGAACTGTTTGCGCTGTTGTTACGTTCATATGGAGATTTGGGATCAACTATAAGCTTATAACCGTGTCTCTTCCATGTTAATGTGCCTTGTTGTCATTGATAGGAACCCTGTGGGCAGAACTGGGATCGCAGGACGAGGCGTGCTTGGACGGTGGGGACCCAATCACGCAACTCATCTTATTGTTACAAGGTTAGAAACGCAAGTTTTTACCGGCAATGCCGTAAAATCCCACGTTTAAGTGCCTATGAAGCGAAATTTGTTTCTTGCTAATTTTAAAGTTTACCCCTAAAAACGCAAGAATCTCAAAATTTGAGGTGCTTGTGATTAAAATTGTTGATTTTACGAGCGTTTGAAGTTGGGCTATTTTGCCTTTAAAAATGGTCAGGGGTCTGGTCGTGTTTATTCGCGAAATTCTATGATGTGACGTCATTTTGGGTACAAAAATGTGTTTGCGCTTATGAATTATAGTGAAATAGTTGGAATACTTGTCCCCAAAATTACGTCAAATTTACGTCACAGCTATTGTCATGTATCTTTTTGGCCGCGCGATTCAAATGCCATTTTTGAGGGCAAAATAGCCCAATTTCAAACGCTTGTATAATCGCCTATTTTAATCAAGAGCACCTCAAATTTTGGAATGGATACTTCACAAATTAATGTGATCAAGTAAGCTGAAGCCAATCAAAGGGCACTAAGGCCACAAGGTAGAGGGCATTACCCCTTAAAATCTACCAAAGCAAAGATTGAGCCCAAGCATTAACAGCCATGGACAGCTGTTTCGGCCTTGTTAGGCCTCATCAGCATGGCATAGCTAATGCTCGGGCTCAAGTACCCACATATCAATAAAACAAGCAATGAAAACGTAAAGCTTGTGGGATGTGGCTGGAGTGACAAGGATACTTCATAAATTAATGTGATCAAGTAAGCTGAAGCCACTCAAAGGGCACTAAGGCCACAAGGTAGCGGGCATTACCCCTTAAATCTACCAAAGCAAAGATTGAGCCCAAGCATTAGCAGCCATGGACAGCTGTTTCGGTCTTGTTAGGCCTCATCAGCATGGCATAGCTAATGCTCAGGCTCAAGTACCCACATATCAATAAAACAAGCAATGAAAACGTAAAGCTTGTGGGATGTGGCTGGAGTGACAAGGATACTTCACAAATTAATGTGATCAAGTAAGCTGAAGCCACTCAAAGTCTTCATTGCTTGTTTTATTGATATGTGGGTACTTGAGCATGAGCATTAGCTATGCCATGCTGATGAGGCCTAACAAGGCCGAAACAGCTGTCCATGGCTGCTAATGCTTGGGCTCAATCTTTGCTTTGGTAGATTTAAGGGGTAATGCCCGCTACCTTGTGGCCTTAGTGCCATTTGAGTGGCTTCAGCTTACTTGGTCACATTAATTTGTGAAGTATCCTTGTCACTCCAGCCACATCCCACAAGCTTTACGCTTTCAAATTTTGGGATGTTGAGTTTTATGGATTAAACTTTAAAATTAGCGAGAAACAAATTTCGCTTCATAGGCACTTTAAAACCCTGGACTTGTAAAACTTCATAAGGGGTTTCGGGTGGGCTTATAAGCAGGAGTGGGGGTGCTTCAATCCGGGTGGGGGCATATAAGCGGAGCAAAAAAGTCGGTTTCGAAACGACGAGATAAAGCGTATCTGAGAAACGAATTAAAGCTAACATACCATTAGAGTTACACTTATATTCATTTATTCACAATAAACGGAGAATTTATTTCAAACACATCTATAAAACACTAATGCGATTGGAACAACTGGAACGGAACAGAACGAAAGTAAAAAAACTACAAGCCTTATAACGTTATCAATTTGCCTGTTTGCCGTAAAAGGGTCCTCTCGTTGTTATATATGGATAAACATTTGTTTCTTTCTTTGGTGTTATTATAATTATTGTTCTAAACTCCACAGCCACTTGTTTATGCCTATAAACTTCGATTAAAAATTTTGATGTTTGTAAAGAAACGCAATAGGAACACACTTATACATTAGATGGGCTTATAAACTGGGGAGGGGGGGGGGGGGGAGGGGGGTCTTATATCTGGAATAATATCTTTGTTAGCAAATAGATGGGCTTATATCTGGAGGGGGGCTTACAACAGGGGGGTTAACGTGGGATTTTACAGTATCCTGGCTAAACTAGGAAAAAGTGAGCATTGCGGAAACGTTGCTTACTCACGTCTGTACACGTGCCTAAACCGGGAAACATATGACTCGGACGCAACTAAGAAACAATGCTGTTTTGACCTGATTCCAAAATTTCCGAACCAATGTTTGGCTCGCCCTACGACTTCGGGAAAAATTTTCCTCTGCAATGTTTCTTGTTTTGCCAGACCCTTGGCAACTGTTATTGAGCTGTTGATTCAATTAGTAAATGTTTACATTGAGGCGAACGAACGGTTGTGAAAATAATTCTTTAAAGGGTAAGGAGCTTGTGTTGATGATATAATTTAAATCTTAAATTGTCGTAAGAAATGTGTAGAGGGAAGCTGCATAGACGCAAATTAAATGTTTCTTCTGCCAGTTTGACAATGCGTGAAAAGCGTGCAAAACGTGCTTCCCTTCCCGTAAGCAAAATAAATGTTCCAGATCACGTCAAAATATTTTTGCTTCCTTGTCGCAAATTGTGCATTCGAAATATGCTTCCAAAGCGAGCCATAAAAAGCTCACACGAATCCTAATAATGTATCATCTAATCATGCGTGCAGCAGTAAGAGTAAGTCTGTTATGCGAACTCTTAACTTTCTGTGAGAGAATATTCAATTTCAATATTTTCTTCTTTGCAGATGGAAACAAGGAAAAGATGGAGAGATTCGTCAGAAGCAAGGGAAAAATATTCTGGAATTTCTGGCCATTAAAAGCCTTAATGGTTCCAAATGGGAAATCCCTGGGGTACTGTATGAACAGCACAGCTTTTCCGTCACATTTTAGATGATTACCTCCTAAGAGGAAAACCGTCATTTTTTACATTTTCAATTCCAGGATCTGTCTGAAGTTGGCTATTCAGTGTCGGCAACGTTAAGGAAGATAATGAGTGAAAACGTTCTTCCCGCTCTTAGGACGACAGTCGCTGAAGAAATGGAAGTCTTTGAGGGGCGCGTGGAAACAGTAATTCAAAATGCTGTAGAGGTGTGTTTTACTGGATAGCTAACTCCTTTTTGGTGCGTCGAGGATGGAATTTTCGCGCGTTTGCTAAGTTTTGGCGGGAAGAATCACAAGGATCACTTGCGGCTTGCACACCACTAGCGGAGTAAATGAATGGGTGGCGTGGGAGAGAACTGTTCGCCAAATACTTATTTTGCTTATGTTTCGAAACCTTGTAGGTTTACAAAGGATACTTGGATGACCTGCGAAATACAGACAACGCCTGGATGGAAACTGTGTCAATGAATTTTCATGATGAAACAAGAGAGACGCTTGGTAATTTCGAGTTTGAGGTAAGTCATGCTATTCCAACATAAAACAAAATGAACCGTTGAGTTGGAACATTTCTGCGAAAACTTTGAGAATGAACAACATAAGTAAGTAGCAGGCTCTTCTTAGCTCAAACTTTCGCTTGCTTGTTCTCTTGGTTGCCTCCGAGTTGAGATCAGGCGCTATTTCCAGGTCTCACTGGCCGCCTGGAAAAGCTTGATCCCGCAAAATTGTGTCTGCTATGGCGGGCTACTTCGTTATTTAAGATCCCGTTTGGCTATATACAGAAAGATACTATTACCAGATTACTACTTTTTTACTACTACGAGTTGAACGATTCGCTGTTTCCTTAAATACTAATTAAACCGTTCTGTCCATTTCTCACTTTCCTTAGGCTGAGGAGGGTACATACGATGTCGGTTGGCAAGAGGTCAGCGGCCACATCAGCCTTCAAACCAACCATTCATTTATTTTGCGCAAGGTGGCCGAGTCACGAGACGCGCACTTTTGATGGAAATCAAAGACTTCCAGAACGTTTTCAGTCATCGGAGAAAGTTAGCTCAACAAATGAGAGACGACGCTTCTCAGCGGGAACAAGCATAGATAAACTCAGCGTTGGAGATTCCGAAGTTTGGCACAAACTAACTACAGAGAGGGAACGCATTTCAGCTGGAAATCTAGTTCCACGAGAAGAAAATGAAGCAAAGTAGTAGTTAACTTTACTGCAACATAGGTTCTTCGCGCAAACTATTGTTCAATCTCAGAGATTATTTGGTGGGTATACATCCATTAAACTGAAATAAATTATAGAAGAAATGGGTATTAAGGATCATACCCGTACGTTCTGTAGACATTAGAATTTTGTATTTATTGCAAGTTTAGTTATGTAAAGATCCTTCACGTAATTGATGATGGATATAAAAAATTCAGTCGATCTTTTAGTAGAATATAAGGCACTGATTAAGACAACCAATAGTCATTTTCGCTTTGTTCAGAATGTAATGCGATCTTTCAGTGAAAACTTATTCAATAAATGAGCCTCGTTTAACACTGACAAGCTAGCGTTTCCTGAGCAAAGATAAAAATGATATCCGCATTTAGTCATTCCTTTAAGTGGCAATCAATATATATCCCTGGTCTCTAAACCACTTCTATAGTAAACCTACCGCTAATCGACTAGGGTTTTTATCACAATTAGCCCAAGATAAATACTAGATCCCACCTGCATCTTCTCTGGAAATTATTTTTCTAGGGTATGAAAATATCGTAATTGATTATAAAATCATCCAGCAACGAAAGTGTCGTTGTATTTTTTTATTATTATTGTTCCCTTTTCTTATTTCTTTCGTCTTTCCTAATTCTGCGTTTCTTAATTTGTACAAAGACTGTTCTTCAAAAATTGACGTTGCAAAATGTTTGAACGGAAAGAACCCCTCAAAACATTAGCAACCTACACTAGAAGTTTTATACTGCTGGATCGCTTGCTGTACGGATGGATCAGCCAGATGGCATTAATTTACCTTTTTTATTTCCGGCGATGGACGGCCCTGAATAAATATCGTGACGGCCAGGAACTTTCAGAAAACAGTTCCCATACAAATGCTCCATCATATGAGATATAGGCTGTATCAGTAAAGACAAGAAGAGTAGCCTGTTCAGCTCAATAGTCCACTCATAATCTTACCCAGCATCGCAAACCACTGCCTTCTCTTTCAACCAAGAGCCAATCATGATCGTACCCACCTGATTCTTCGTTCCCCTTGTCAAGCCGTCGGGAAACGAGCGACTCTGGAAAGTCCGAAAATGTCAGAATGCGCATGCTTATGATTCACTGTTTTACTTCCGGTCGTTTTTATTGTTTGATAGTCGCTTCTTTAGCCCTCCCACTTTTCAACAGTAAAAGCAAGTAATACTAAAAACATCGAAGTTCTATTTAACGTTTTACCGAAAACTGATTCAGGTTATTCTTGTTTTGAAACACCTCTGTTTTGTTGCTGAAAGTATATAAGTTTCACGCTAACAACAACAACAACAACAATCTTTATTATTTACACCTTTTTTCTACAATTAGCGTTACATTTTTTAAGGAATTAAGAGCTGTAAAAAGAAGAAAAGAAAAGCTCAACTATTACAATTTAAAGGTGTCTAGGGGCCAAATAAACTAAAGTTTTCTAGTACACAGTATGTAGATGTAGTCACGTTACTCTTATGATACCATGTTCCACTCTCATTACATTACCGGCTACACATAATTATACAGTGGTGTTCCGCCAATAACTATAACTAACCAGTCCCGGATGTGTGACCCAGGACTTCACGCTCATCAAATGAAAGTTAGTCACTGAAAGGCTAATACAACGTATACTAGATTTTTCATTTCGCAGCTGGTAGCAAGTGTAATGATGAGCGTGAAGTCCTGGGTCACACATTCGGGACTGGGTTAGTTATAGTTATTGGCGGGAACACCACTGTATAATTATGTGTAGCCGGTAATGTAATGAGAGTGGAACATGGTATCATAAGAGTAACGTGACTGCATCTACATACTGTGTACCTTCAACATTAAATTGGCGACGGGGTAAAAATGGTAGACGCGTGAGTTGGATGGCGATTAACATTGGATATAAGCAATTTCCGGAGTTCGACATCCGTAATGACCCAGAAACAGTATACGCGCGTTTCATAAAACACGCCGATCGGTTTAAGAATAACCATTTGAAAGCATATAATATCACAGATAAAGCACAACAACGGTCACTCTTCTTAGATTCAATAGGCGAAGCCACCTTGGATATCTTCGAACAACTCGGCGACACGGGAACGGATTTGGATGGAGCCATCAACGCGTTACGAAATAAGTTTAAGGAATCGCAGAACCAGTTGTACAACATACACAAGGTCCGACACGTAAAACAGGAAGATTACGAAAGCTGGGATTCCTTCATCAGCAGATTAAAGGCGGAAGGTCAACACTGTGACTTCCCTGCTGGGTAACTAGACACCGAAATATTGATGGCTATGATCGAGAGCGGCAAATCGAAGGGAGTGTGAAGAAAGTTGTTACAAGACCAGCTAACACTGGCCGAAGCCCTGAAATACGCCAGAGGCCTAGAAAGCGCAGATCAACACGCCAGCAACGTGGAGAATCGATTGCCACCAGGAGTTACCGTTAAGAAAGAAGTAGATAGAATTGCAGTGGACGGGAGATAATAATAATAATATAATAATAATAATAATAATAATAATAATAATAATAATAATAATAATAATCACTTTATTCAAGTCTCCAATGTATTTAGTCGAACACAGATGCTCTACTAATTGGGGAGACTAAATCAAATCAACTCTAAATAAATCAAATAAAATCAAATGTTGGTTTTGAGGGAGAGGGGAAAACCGGAGTACCCGGAGAAAAACCTCTCGGAGCAGAGTAGAGAACCAACAGCTCAGCCCACTTATGACGCCGAGTCCGGGAATCGAACCCGGGACACATTGGTGGGAGGCGAGCGCTCCACCACTGCGCCAACTCTGCTCCCCAAGAGAGAGACAAAAAATCGTGTTTTAATTGCGGGAAACAGTGGCCACATCAAGGAGGACCAAGGAAATGCCCGGCTTTTGGCAAACGGTGTGCGCGATGCGGGAAAAGGAATTATTGTGCAAAGTATTGCAAAAGTAATAAGCAAGAAATCAAAGCTACGAAAGAATATGCATACGAAGAATCTAACACATCATCGGATAGCAGCGATGAACAGTCCACGTGCACGATCGAAACGGATAATCCCGTGGGTGCTTCAGACAACAGGCCGCTGAAGAAGGTGTTGATTAGCGGCGTCGACATCACGGTACTCCCGGACAGCGGTGCTACGGTCAGCGCCATGGATGAGGCAACCTTTAGGAGATGTGGCCTGGATAAGCGCGTTAAGTTGAGAAAATCAAGATGCCAGATAAAACCGTACGGGGCGTCCACAGAGTCACACCTATTGCCCGTGATAGGGAGTTTCGAAGCACTGACGGAGTCTAAAACAAAGATGAAAGTAGTCATGTGGCAGGTAATAAAAGGAAACACCCAAACCGCACCTTTGCTCAGTTATGATGATGGAAAAGACCTTGGAAGGATACTCGTGACCAACATGGTTTCAGAGGAAAGCGTGCAAGACTCAAGCGTACGTTCGAAGGAAACGGGGAATGTAAACGAACTGTTAGAAGAATACAAGGACCGATTCGAGGGCATTGGAAAACTGAAAGGCGTCCAGGTCGATCTCAATGTTGATCCCGCTTTTAAGCCCATCGCACAGCCACCGCGCCGTCAACCCTTCAGCGTTCGTCATAAAATGGAAGAGGAATTGCAACACCTTCTAGAGCAGGATATCATCGAGAAAGTTAATGAGCCAACGGGATAGGTTTCGCCACCGGTGGTCACTCCCAAGAAAGATCAGAGCCAGATACGCCTCAATATTGACATGCGTGTGGCAAACCAAGCGATACCCCGTAGACATACGCAGCACCCAACAATGGACGACGTGATCAACGAGTTAAGCGGATCGACTGTTTCTCCCATCTGGATATGTGCACGGGATATCGTCAACGCGAGCTCAAAGAGGAATCACGAAACGTAACGTTTTCGACACACGTTGGTCTATACCGATACAAGAGGCTGAACTACGGTACCAGGTCCGCGGCAGAGATGTTCCAGGAGACGGTCAGAGAGGAACTGACACAAGATCTAAGGGGCGTCTTCAACATGAGTGATGACATCATTGTATATAGGCGTGACGCAAGAGAGCATGATGCCAACCTGAAGGCGTTTCTTGAGAGAAGTCGAGAGAAGAATGTCACCTTTAACCGAGCCAAGTGCGAATTTAGTAAAGATCGGGTGGTCTACTACGGTTTAATGTTTTCAAAAGACGGAGTCTCCCCAGACCCCTGTAAAGTACAGGCCATAAAATTCACCGGGTGCCCAAGGAATGCGGCAGGCTAGAACTGAACTCGTTCCTGTGTACAGTGCGGTATAGCTCGCGTTTTATGGAAACCAGGAAGTACCAGAAAGCAGTCTGCAAACTAGGAGAGTTGCTCTAAGGAAAATTTGAATGGGAGCCGGAACACTCGGAAGCGTTCGAAGAGCTAAAGGACATGCTCAGTAGTGACGCTGTGCAAGCATACTTTAACCCACAGGCGGAACATGAGCTCCACATTGACGGGTGTCCAATGGGCTTAGCCTCAACCCTCACACAAAGGAGCCCGGGAGATAAGGACTGGAGAGTTGTGCAGTATGCGAGTCTGAGCTTCACGGACACGGAGAAGTGGTACAGTCAAATTGAACTGGAGGCATCAGAGGGTGATTTTGGATGCAAAAAGTTTCATCTATTCTTATGTGGAATCCCGTTTAGGATCGTGACAGACCACAAGCCACTGGAAGTTGTGTTCAATAAGCCCACCCATTCCACTTCAGTCAGGGTACAGAGAATCGTAGACCGTATGATGGATTATGACTTTGTGGTCGAGTATCGCCCAGGGCGAGAGAACATATCCGATTACACGTCACGTCACCCGATGCCACTTCAGGCGTGTAGCAAGTTCGAACTAGGAACGTCCAAGGACGTCCGCCACTATGTGAACTATGTCGTAGCATGCAACACACCGAAAGCGGTCACCAAAGACCAGGTTCAGCAAGCCACTAATGAGGATCCCACTTCACACACCCTAAAAGGGTGTATTGGTCAAGGCTGGATAGGTGCAGATGAGGCAAGCGTGCACGAGTATAAACACGTTTTCCATGAACTCACGGTAATGGACGGGATAGTACTTAGAGGCGATAGAATCGTCGTACCAGCAAACTCCGACAGAAGATGATTGAAATTACACATGAAGGCCATCAGGGACAGGTTCGGACGAAGCAACTGTTGAGGGCGCATGTGTGGTTCCCGGGAATGGACTCCCAATGTGACAAGTTTGTTTCTATCTGCATCCTCTGCCAAGCGAACACACCGGTCACGCATCGTGAACCCCTCAAAATGACGGAACTTTCGGAGGGACCTTGGAGCAAAGTCAGCGTGGACTGCTGCGGACCTATGGCAAATGGAGACCTCGTCTTTGTGTTTTACTGTCAGTATACCCGGTACCCAGTAGTCGAATTCGTTGGATCTACCAACGAATAGGCGACCATACCAGCATTCAGGCGGGTGTTTGTCACATGGAATTCCAGAGGAGGTCAAATCAGACAACGAACCGCCCTTTAACGGCCGTAAATTGGAGGATTACGCGCGAGAGGAAGGGTTTAAGCACCGCAAAATAACGCCGGGATGGGCGGAGGCTAACGGTGATGTGGAGAGATTCATGTAGAGAGTGAAGAAGACAGCACGTATTGCAAGAAGACAGCATGTATTGCAAGGTGTGGGAGGAAGTGCGCAGGGGAGTTAGGGCGCACAGAGCAACTCAACATGCAACCACGGGAGTGAGTCCAAATAAACTCATGTTCGGCCGCGAATTACGTGGGAAATTCCCCGGGGTCAAGAAACGGCCCAAACACCCTGAGGATTCAAAGGTCCGTAATCGGGACAGAAAGCGGAAAGAGGAAATGAAGAAATACTCTGATAAGAGAAGGCACACAGCGGTGAAGAAAATTAAAGTAGGGGACACGGTTCTGTGTAGACAGGAACGCAAGAACAGCTTAACGCCCCATTATGATCCTGTTCCTATGGTCGTCATAGGGGTCAAGGGATAACTGCCAGGAACAGCCAAAAGATTCGTACCAGGAACTACGTGGATTTGAAGGTGCTCAAAAACGGGTATAGGGAATCAGTCCTGTGTGGTGAATCTGATGGTGAAGATGCATTCGAACCTGACCCTGCACCCCCACAGGAGGTCGCAAATGAGCCGGGAGTAGCAGAACGGCCGAACGCAGATACAGAAAGGGAACAAAACCGTGCGACGAGAGACAGGCCCCGCAGGAAGATTACGTCCACCAAAGACACCATATACAAAGACTTTGTTTGTGACTAATAACGAGTAACAAACTAATGCATGTGTTTCCCTCTCATGTTCTAACCATAAACTATTAAATGGGGAAGAGATGTAATGATGAGCGTGAAGTCCTGGGTCACACATCCGGGACTGGGTTAGTTATAGTTTTAACCGCGGTCAAACGTAAAAAAGTGAGAAAAGTCCTTTAAAGATAAGGTTTTTTACGTTGAGAGCTTAAAGATGATGAGTCTTTCATCAGTCTGTGAGTTTACTAAATCGCTTCATGAATTACTAAAAAAGTTTTAAGGATTTTAAAGCGAAGAATTTGGAAACTGTACGGAGCTTTGTGTTTTGTTTTCTGTTTCAATGGGTGACGTCAGGAAAACCGATTCACCTAATTGTTCCTAAAACTGTTTTAGTAATTCACAAAATGACTTAGTAAACTCACAAACTGACGAAAAACTTATCATCTTTGAGCTCTCAACGTAAAAACGTTATCTTTAAAGGACTTTTCTTATTTTTTGACGTTTGACCGCGGTTAAGTTATAGTTACTGGCGGAACACCTCTGTATAATTATGTGTAGCC
The DNA here is from genome assembly GCA_016490735.1 of Pachyseris speciosa. Taxonomy (NCBI): domain Eukaryota; kingdom Metazoa; phylum Cnidaria; class Anthozoa; order Scleractinia; family Pachyseridae; genus Pachyseris; species Pachyseris speciosa. Next base: position 415,818 of record JAEMWC010000706.1, read on the forward strand.
GATAATGTAATTTGGAGTTGAACATTGTATCATAAGAGTAACGTCACTGCATCTACATACTGTGTACCTTCAACATTCAAGAAAGGAGAGCTACGGAACTAATGTCTGTGACATGAAACAGTTACAAAATAAAAAAAAAAGCGCGCAGAAAAGCCAATACTCTTTGCATGCCAAACCTACATCACCAGACGAGTGGACGGCACGAGACATTTAACCGTGGAATTTTTTTTTTATCTACGGGTGTAATACTTTGCCTATCATTAAACAAAATTACCCCAAAACGAAAAACGCTGAACAGTGCTCAACTTTTTGCTAATACGTCATTAGATCATATTGTACATCGCTTTTTATTTTCGAGTCTTTACGTTTGCACATTAATTACATACACGCGACGGGTAGAAATCTTCCAGTAAGGGATTTAAAATGGAAACCTAACGTTTGGGGGACACTTTTTTCTTACCTTCCCAACTTATGAATATATATATATATTTTTCATTATTCCTATGTTTCCGAAAGTCCATTAGTCCACTCCATTATTTTCTTCATTTGGGCACCAATCTCCCTTCGCACACTTCACATACATGTAGCTGTCAATATTACCACATCGAACCACAGCTAGCAGAGCGGAATCCGGTTACAATCTTACGTAAACCGCCGAAAACCATCAACTGATTTCCACGGACACTCTTATCAACCATGAAAGGACGAGTCATCATTTTCTCTATCACTGGTTGCCCATTTTGTATGCGCGCTAAGGACAAAATGCAAAAACTTGGCATAGAGTACATGGACATCAACTTGGACAATTATCCAGAGCGACGGGCCGAAGCGAAGGAAAGATCGGGCAGGAATACAGTACCGCAGATATTCTTCAACAACCGACACATTGGCGGTTTCGACGACTTCGATAAACTGGTGAGAAGATGTTAAGTGTCGAGATCTTAGTCTGCAGGGTTATCTTTCTTTCGTTTTCAGAAAAAAAAATTAAAAAGTGCTGTGTTTATCGAAGAATGGCTGTGAGTCTGTCTAAATACGGAAAAATGGCAGTGGTTTAAGTTTTAGTGTGCATCGGAAATATATTGCAGCTTACAGCTATGTTATAGTTCAGCTGCAAATTATGTACCCTGTATCCCGCAATTTTTATTATTCCAAAAATTTGAAATCGTGTGTTTTGTTTGATAACTGTTGGCACTAAATAGACATAAGCTGCCATTAGGCTAAGATTATTATTCATGCGTCTTATGCTAATCGGGCTTGTAACCTCAAAGAGTCAACATTTTATGACTTCGAGGGTTTTGATTCTTGGGAATTCTTTAATACCAAATATCCATCGAATTTCTATGGCAAAGAGAATTAAAACAATGTTTCACCAGTAATGTAAAATTGTTGAAATGAATATGCAAATTTAATTCAACGATGAGCTATGAGGTAAATCATGGTGACACTGCACTTATTTAACAACTCAAGTGTAACAAATGAATGAAGTCACAGTTGTATCAATATAATTACTAGGCGAAAGCTGATATATGGAGGTGTCATTTCTATTCCTGTGATGTTATCTGTTAATGGCTGCCCCTCTGCTATCCACTTTTTAATAAACTGACTAAAGACTGAGAGGGTAGTCTACATCTTTCCTGTAGTTCTGTTTAGGACATGTATTTAGGTTTTGTTAAAAATCTAAAGTGGAACTTTGCTTGTACAATGTCAACTTGGTGTCATGCATTTAATTAATTGGGAATTTTTCTTGGGATTGGGGGAGGGGGGAGAGGGGGTAAGTGGAAAAAGCACAAACTTATTTTATTTTATTTCATTTTATTTAATTTTTTTTCATTTTTTATTACTGTCAGCTATTCCTCTTCAATTTCAGCGAATATTGACATCTAGCAATTTTTTTTCTCGAATGTAGAGGAGAGCAAAATCATGTTAATATGTTTACCAAATGGGTGTAAACAATTTTTATTAAACTCTCTGAGCCTCAGAACATGTTCAGGGAGAAAAGATTACTGGCCACTTCTGCCAAACATCAGGATGGACATCAGGTGTTATTTACTAAAGTAGGTGGGCATATTGCTTGGTTCTGGTACATTATCTGTATTTTTAATATAAACAAATCTTATCATGTTCCAGACGGAAGCTGAACTTCAGGAGTTGATCAGAGAAGTCGAAGAGAACCCTGCACCACCCGATGCCCCACAGCCACCTGCACCCAAGCCTGCAGGTGAAGGTGAAGGAAATGGTATGAAAAATGTTTTGTCAGGATTTTCAGTCAGAAGATTAAAAGTGTAATGATACAAATAATTGAGTAATGATTAAATTTAATTTGTTTGCCTTAAGAAGGTCAATAATACTTAGTCTGATATTGGCATTGATACTGAGGTTGGCACAAAATAACATCGACCTACAGTAGGTCGATCATCTTCGGGTGCTCATCTTCGTACAAATCATGCAACGTAATGAAATTGATGTTCGCTGTGAAGGAAACATGGATAAATTCTACTTTATTCAGCGAAATTCATCAAAATGAGGAATGTAAAATGTAAGATCTATATCTCTTTGTTAATTAAGCATGGACACGCTGTACACTGTGGATTATATGCCCAACAGCCGGGAAGAGTTTCAAATAAAATTAACTGCCCGGGAGTCAGGAATTTCTATAAAATTTCTGCAATGCCTCATTCGCACTGCCTGAAAGTATTATATCTTCGTTTGGAATTGCCAAGTGATTGTGGAAAGGAAAATGGCTTCGCGGCTGACCATTTTTGCAAACTTGGGCATATTATGAAATCGCCATATTCTAGACACAAAATTTTTGTGGCTTAACTCACACGCATGGTTTCATGGAGGCTAAATACCCAGCAGTCTGAGATTTTTATCTAAACTGAACGTGAAGTCTCCACTGTCTCCAGTGTAAATCTTTGAGCATATTCTACCTTTCCAGATCAAAGTACCAAGCGATTACAAAAAACTCAATACAGCTCTGCTTAATTGACACAAGGGCACGGTTTCACATAGCACGACATAGGTTATAATCGGCTATAATGATAAAAATGCCCACAGTTCAAAACGTTTATCTCACTGTCATAAATTGTATGTTTACATAATCTTTCTATAACAAAACCCTTTTAGTATGTTTAAAGTTGATTAAGGGGGGCGGGGGGTACTAAAAGAAATTTAATGCGGGGAAGCTCAGTCCCGAGGTCCGACCCCTGACCCTTTTATATACCATTTTTGACAGAAAAGGTACCCCTTTCGTTTACCTTCCATTGACAAAAAGTACCCCTTTCATTTACCTAAAACAGGAAGTCTTCTTGTCATTTTCATGTAGTGTTCAATAAATTAAAAGAGTACAGTCATAAGGTATGTGTGTTCGAAACATTTCAATGAAACAGCCCTTTTAAATACTTCAGTGACAGATTTCCCTACCCTTTCATATACTTCGACTCATGAAATTCCTACCCTTTCATATGCCTGAAGAGTGAAAAAGGTACCCCTTTTGGGCGGGGCCTCCCCATATAGGCCATTGTAGGGAGTACCCCCCCCCCCCCCCCCATTTAAGCCACAAAACTTTTTGTGTAGATAATATGGGGATTTCATACTACCCAATTCAAGTTACCACCTACCTTCCTTTCCATAATAGCTTGACAATTCTAAACGAAGATATAATACTTTCAGACAGTCAAAATCGATCAGACATTACGCAGAAATTCTATAGAAATTTCCCAAATTTTGTGGCTTGACTCATGCCACAGTGGAAAGCTTGTCAAACTTGTATGTATTACCTGCTAATCTGATTACAGTTTCAGGAGGTTTACATGGGAGACTTTCTGTAGAAGTGAGATAAAAAGTTTGGACTGTGGGCATTTTATAGGCTATGTCATGCTATGTGAACCGTGCCCGTGTGTCAATTTGCGGAAAATTAAGCAGAGCTGTATTGAGTTTTTTGGTACTTCGATCTGGAAAGGTAGAATGTGCTCAAAGATTTACACTGGAGACAGTGGAGACTTCACGTTCAGTTTAGATAAAAATCTCAGACTGCTGGGTATTTAGCCTCCATGAAACCGTGCCCGTGAGTAATAAGCCATAAAAATTTTCTTTGTCTAGAATATGGCGTTTTCATAATATGCCCAAGTTTGCAAAAATGGTCAGCCGTGAAGCCATTTTCCTTTCCACAATCGCTTGGCAATTCCAAACGAAGATATAATACTTTCAGGCAGTGGGAATGAGGCATCGCAGAAATTTTATAGAAATTCCTGACTCCCAGGCAGTTAATTTTATTTGAAACTCTTCCTGGCTGTTGGGCATATAATCCACAGCGTACAAAGAAAGTATGTGTAAAGCGTGTCCATGCTTAATTAACGAAGAGAAGTAGATTTTACATTTCACATTCCTCATTTTGTTGAATTTCGCTGAATAAAGTAGAATTTATCAATGTTTCCTTCACAGCGAACGTCAATTTTGTTACGTTGCGTGACTCGTTCCAGCAGATGTTTGGCAATCTCCGACTGTCAATGAAGATTTGTACGAATTCAGTTGAGCACCTGAAGATGACCTACCATAGGTCGATGTTATTTTGTGCCAACCTGACTCTGATACCAAGACTGATACGAATACTAATACTAATAGTAATATGAAGATGTGAATGATCACTGCTGGTTGTGTATGGTACATGTTAATAGAATTAGTCTTTAAAAATTCAGGCTTGTGTGGGCCTTTGAGCTAACAAGCCAACTGGAAGCCGGTCATTTTGCTGGTTGGAAAAAAAACCTTTGAGTGATGAAATAAATCAATATGATTATGTATGAAGATCATGTTATATTGAACTGTGGATTAGAGAATTGATCTTTGTTTATTCGTATTCATTTAACCCATTGGCACCCGTGCCGGCCAAAACTGGCTGTAAAAAACTCCCATGCTTCAAAACATTGCAACTTTCTCAATCGCACGAATATTGCCTTAACTGCTAGTTGTGAGCACGAAATGGAATGTCCTTTAAATTTGGATATCCAATAAATGCAAGAAACATAGCAATTTTTACCAAATATGGCCTTTTGAGTTTGGACAAGAACGAAACTGACCGTTTTTAACGTCAAAGAGAAACAACAAAAATGTCCCTTTTTGCCCTCATGTTTTTTAAGGAAATCATCGTCGAAAAACCAAACTTCAACCATCATAACGAAATTCAGTCCTTGTTCTAGCTTAGAAATGACTTTTTTTGTTCATATTCTTCTCCCGAGCGTAGATACAGCCTTTTGTTCCAGTGCATTCGGACCTTCCCGACATTTTCAACATCTCAAGTGCATTGCATGCTGGGAACTAACGAGAATTTTTGACAGCGCCCGTTCCTTCCCCCAATTCTTTCACATCTACAGCCACTCTTTCTACAGCCACTCTGGCCTACCGCCAAAATTTCCTGCTTGTGGTCATCTTCAGTGCTCAGAAATTCCAAAATATGCGGCGATAGGTCGAGAAATTCATCAGTAGGCGAGTCCCAAAGGTACTAAGTGTCCGACCGGCCAAATTCCCAGTTCGTCAAGTAACAAGCCAAATTCGACAACAAAGTACATCACCTTGTTCGATTCTTTGAGAAAGTGGACTCTTACATGTAGCTATCGTCACGCTTAATGATGCTCATCAGGCAGCCGCTAAAGATGAAAAATGGCTGTAAACTTAGCAAAAATCGCAAGCAAACCAAACTTGGGCCATTGTTGTTGCTTCACGGATAAAAAATAGCTACGTCAAAATGACGTTTTCAGAAACCTTGAGCCTCCAGTGCCTTAGGACAGCACCACTTTTCCCTGGTAGTTTCAAATAAGGAGTCACAAATTGCTATTCATCGTTTATAGGTGGAAAATCACTCCGAAAACGTAAAAACAGCCGGTAGTCAATGGGTTAAAGAATCACTCAAAGATTTATTGCTAATCAACAAAATGACCAGCTCCCAGTTGGCTATACCACTAGATCACTTACAGTAGCTACTGGCATTCATCCTTTTTAAAATACCCTTTCCACTGCGTATGTAATTATTTAAATCTCAATGGTGACCAGTTGTTTGACCATGGATTGTTGACTTGAATTTTGGTGGTATGTGCCCTGCTTTCCTCTGTTGTATTAATTTTTTTCCTTATAATGAAACCGCTAATCACTCTTGCCAGTGAAGCTGGCATATTCAGATGATCATTCTTGTGAAATTAATCTATTTACAGTAAAGGGGGGTAAAGAGATTGACTTCACTTGTGAACTGGATGAGTATGCCCAACTTGTCAAGGACTTCAAGGAAAGTGGACTCATAAAAGACCACCGCAAAGGTCTCATTCATAACTACAAGAACTCCTTCATCGGCAAGGAAGCTGTGGATTGGCTAGTGTTTTCAAAGAAAGTGGGCAAGTATAGGCTCTGTTTTCTTATTAATTGCTGCAACAAAGGAATTGTGCCAAACATAGTTGGACTGGTACAGCCCTAATAAAGCCCTCTATGATGATGTCTAGCCTGCATGATTACTTATGCTTTAAATTCCATACTGTCAGTGCCTACAATTTAAGATCTCTTGATGCGCCAAAATTGGCTATTCCAGCCAAAAGCGGCACTTTTCAGGACTCAGCAACGAGATTATTTAATACGTTACCTGATAGGTTAAGACAAGAACCTGACTATAACAAGTTCATTAGGTTAGTGGTGAAGAAGTTCATGTTCTCCGAAGGTGGAAGCGACTATGACTGACTTTTATTAGTAGTATTACTACTATTATTATGATGATTATTATTTTTTAACATCTACGCTTCCTTCTATTGTACATATCTTTTATCGAACCCTTTTTAATTATTTTCCTTGCTGTACTTCGATTTTTTTTATGAATATTATGTGACTTTCCCTTTAGTCTTCTGTTTTTTTTCTTAATCTATTGTGCCTAGAATTTTTAATTCAAAGTTGGCTTGATTTTCTCTTTTGTAATAATACTGTTAGTAGTAGTTACCACATTAGTAGGCAAAGAGCCACCTCGTGGAAGTGCTACTGATAAAATCGTTATTATTATTATTATTATTATTATTATTATTATTATTATTATTATTATTCTTTATTTAGTTTGTTTTCTTGGTTAGTAACTATTTAAATGGTGTTTAGACAATATCTTTGGCAGTGATCCATAATTGAGAAAATGGAAGACAGAGGGAGTGAAACCTGTTCTTGACAAGATTACCTGAGGAGAATTAATGTTGGCTGGAGACATTATAAAACATTTCTACCCATAAGGTGTAGAGAAGGACCGAATAAGAAAAGATGAGATGATTGCTAAAAAATTTTCCCAGACAGGTTCATATGAACAATGATGTTGATGTTGATGATGATGATTATGGTAATAATCAAACATGCCAGAAGCACATGACTCCTAGAGGTGGTAATGGTGCTGGTGATATGATGTTGATGTTGATGATGATGGTGGTGGTGGTGATGATGATGATGATGATGATGGCATTGGTGATGGTGTGATGGTGATGGCGATGGTGGTGCTCAGCAGATGTTGATGGTTGACGAGCTTTATATGGTTTTCCTGCAGAGCGCGAAAAAGCAATAGAGATGTGTCGTGAGCTTGTTGAGCGCAACTTTGGACATAGTTTGGAAAAAGGAAAGGAAACAGAGTTCAAGGATGATGACAGCATTTATCGTCTTCTTGAAGATGATGAATCAACTGCACTGAATTCAGGAATGAGCTCTGATTGCGAACCTCGACCCGCCCCTCAAGTGGCAGAAGAGTTGAGACGCTTGATCCTTAACCTGTACAGCCAGTTCTTGTCTAAGGATGGGAAGGTAGAGTATGTGCAAATTTTGAGTAAGTACTTTTACTCTTACATGAACGGCCCGTGTACCATGAAGAGGTAGATTTCAAATTATTTCTTGGAAGGAAAGGAAACTAGTGTTATTTTATGGTGATTTTCCAAGACACAATGACAAAACTTGAAAAAGTTAACGTACCTTTTTCAAGTTGCAATCCATTTCCTCTTCGTCACCGTGACCACAGACAACCGCAAATAGTTTCAATTCAGTGCACGTATTAATTATTTTGTGAGAAAGCTACAAAATTTTTAAGGTTCTGTCGTTGTAAATACATCTTTTGGTTTAGTACGTGACAGTGCCTCTTCAATTTTAACCACGCAAAAAAAAAAGGTTTTCTAAAGGAGGGATGAAAGGTTCAAACCATAACTTGCAGACTGCACGGAACATGTTCATTATAATGTTTTCCTTCCTTGCTTTGCCATGCCTTCAAAAGATCCTTCGCTGTCCAATTTCCTTCTTGTATTCGTCCGTTTGTCAGTTTTGTTCTTTCGTTCATTCGTTTTCTGTCTGTTCGCTCTTTTCTACGTCGGTTTCCAAATTCCCGAGTTCCTTTCTTCTTGCAATCACAACTTGTGTCGTGGGAGGCCTCTTTTCCTCTCAGCTGTGAATACGCTGGTCTGAATACACACCAGGTTCATGAGACTATTACATTAGAAAGAATGGCAAGTAACCAACACGAGTCGAACCGATTGGTCCTCCTACTCTAGTCTTTATACCTCCCAGGTGCCCTGACTTATCGGGTACAAGGTGTCCGGTGTTGTTTCTATGTTTCTTGTTGTATCATTGCTTTTATTTGTATATTTTTTTGATACAGGGAGTTGACTACAATGCCATGGCTAAGAGTAAAGAATTCTTGGCGTACATAAAACATACTGCAGAACTACAGCGTGTGAAACTGGAGGGAATGACAAGAGAGGAGACACTTGCTTTCTTCATCAACATCTACAATGCTCTGGTTATTCACGCGAATGTTGCCAGGGGACCTCCAGTCAATTTGTGGCAGAGATACAAGGTAAGAAACAGTTCCAAAAAAGAGTGTTATGGCCGATTCCTCATGATGGTGCGACAAATCCTTATGTTAGCGTCGAAGTTTTTAACTTGCTCCATTTCAAAATCGTGAGGCGTTTGTAATTGTGGATTCTTTGCACGGGAAGGTTCAACGCCGAGGCGGTATGAATAGACAGGTTTTTTGGGGGGTGGGGGGTCATTGCGACATTTTATTAAATTCTCGCTTAGTTCTTTATTGTTACCATTGCTCCTTATTTTCTTGTTTTAACCGCTAATGAAAACAAACTGCCGTCATTCATGTAACCATTTATTATGAATTTTGTTGCAGTTTTTCAACACCATTTGCTACGTTATTGGAGGTCACAACTTTGCCCTCAACGAGATCGAAAATGGCATCCTTCGTTCAAACCGCAAAGCCATTGGTGCTGTAACAAAGCCTTTCTCAAAGAACGACCCCAGGTTGAAAATAGCCTTGCCGGCCCCAGAGCCCAAGATACATTTTGCTCTTGTGTGCGGCGCTAAGAGCTGTCCACCGATAAAGACCTATACCTCTGCGGTAAGCCTTTCTTTTCAGTAACTAGCTGAACACAGGAGTGGGAATGATACTGAGTACTCATGGCTGCTTGTGACTTGCCTGTGTTTGGTCAAAATGCGTCACGTACCTTATGCCTCGTAATCAGATGGTATTTACTTTATTTGAGTCGCTTCTATACAGAAGGGTGAAATGTTATTCGAACTGACGAGGGCGGCTACGTAGTTGACGAAAGGGGTACCGATGAAGCTAAACAGACAACTTCCCGCGGATGTTTCTAGGATATTACAACACTGCTAGATATGGCAGAGGATATTTGCCTCTGGCATAATCTTATCCTCGAAGCAGTTTTCCTCGAACTTCGCTCTAGGGAAACTTTTCTCTCCATAGAACAAAGCATGTCCCTGGCCATATATCCTAGCTTATTTTCCCGTCAAATGAATGCTATTCATCCTTTATTTCAGTGAAGCGTTTATGAGAATCGGCAAAGCGTAAACACGTGGGTTGTTATTTACTTAGGTATTTTTTTTAAAAACAGGAAACTAATAAGTTTTCAGATAACATTATACCGCCAGTGTTTTTTATCTTATTTGATTGGTTAGCGCATAAGTTTTCATTCCTTTTTGATTCGTCCAGGTCTTCTCCACACTGAAAACGGACCTCTCCTTTGCCAATGTGGTGCATCACTGAGACACCATGCACCTGAGCAAAATTCTTTTGCATGGGAATTCGCTTCTCGAAAGCGGATGCGATGCGGAAACGTCTTTTCAGTACGTGAGAAAAGTTGTAGCTTGCGTATTCATCATTTTCGATCCGCGAATGCGGGAGGCGCGTGAAACAGAGAGCGAGTGCAATTTTTCCCGCTCATTTTCTCTTTTCTTTCACGTGCCGATCACGTACTTCCCGGCCTTTGGAAAGGAAGCGACCGCTACGCAACAAGAATAGTTGCGCTTGCGCAAACGTGGTTAGAAGGTTAAAATGAATTGTTCCTTAAAAGCGTTTTCACATTTTCGTCAAATTTGTTTATCTTTTCGGTTTCAAGCACACAAAAGCGATCATGTCGACTTGCGTCATTAACACGAAGTACATGAATAACGTCATTGCTTAGCAACCTCTTGCAACAACCGTGATCGGAACCAGAATTTCCAGGCAGGATTATTCCCCTTGACCTCGCCTTGATTTAATAGCAGACTTGAATGTTTGTGCATTAATTGTTCAGGGAATTGACGAGGAGTTGTCTCTTGCGGCTGAGGCTTTCTTGGAAGGGGAAGATGGTTGCGTCCTCAACATGCCCAAAAGAGAGGTAAACGTTTTCTTAGTCAGTTCTTTCCATGAGCTAAACTTTCTTAGATGAAGCCAGGCTTTAAACTCTCGTTTACTGCGGGGGTAGCAGGCATAAACAATACGGTCTTCAAAATGTCGTACCATGCAATTATCCAGTCTTCGATTACGCGTTACAAATGTAAGGTATTAATTCCAATCTGCTTATTTTCCATCGGAATTTTTTTTATTTATTTAAAGTATTAATAGCCCTCTAAAACCTATCTACCTGCCTGCCTGCTGATGCCACTAAATACTCCTTTACTGTTCCCAGCACTTTGCCAGAGGGCTTATGGGTAGTGTTACGAAATCGAGTCCACACAGTTGTCAACCCGTTCTCACACTGGAGTTCGCTATTATCCTGAATTGTCAAATCGCTCTGAATTCACTATTATCTTGAATTTGAAGACTTATCAGGCCGCTCAGAATTCTGGGAAACGGACATATTTTTCAGTAACAAACGAAGACCCCGGACAGGACTCGAACCTGCGACGCTTATTAGTCTCTCCCCTTAAGACCACTACGCTATTGGTTGCAGAAACGTCAGTTCCTAACCCTTTCAAAATCAGCGCTTAGGCCTAATCACTTGTAGATCGGTAATACTCTTACTCTGTAAATCTAACCGGTATCTTGTTCTTCAGTGGCCTAGTGGTAAGAAGCCGCTCCTGGTATCGGAACCTCCTGGTTCAAATTCTATCCAGTGGTTATAATTTGCTTTCCAACGAATAAATTCCCAGGACTCTTTTTTCAACTCCACCAGCGGATTGAATTCGTGATATCAGCGAATTCATGATCAATTGACAATTCAGGATTATCCTGAATTCAAGCCCGAGAACGCTTTGAATTTCAGTTGTATCCTCTTCACTCCAGCCACATCCCACAAGCTTTACATTTTCATTGCTTGTTTTATTGATATGTGGGTACTTGAGCCTGATCATTAGCTATGCCATGCTGATGAGGCCTAACAAGGCCGAAACAGCTGTCCATGGCTGCTAATGCTTGGGCTCAATCTTTGCTTTGGTAGATTTGAGGGGTAATGCCCGCTACCTTGTGGCCTTTGTGCCTCGATGTATTCTTAACCTTGTTGGCTTGCTCGTTCAGCCGCTTTGCAGCCTCTAGCTCCCGTTAAATGCTGTACCTGTTCGTTCTGAATTTAAGAGAGCATTGTTGATAAATGTGTCGTTTTGCTACCCTTAAAGCAATTTTCTTGGCAAGTTTCATGAACGTACTTACTGTTTTTATTACTAATTTAACAGTTTCATTTCATCCTCAGATACGACTAAGCAAGATCTTTCAGTGGTACAAGGAAGATTTCGGTTCTAACAACGAAGAGGTAACTGTCTTCTTTCACCAAAAAGTGTCGGTCACTTTTTCAACTTAATACTTCGCAGATTCCCGCCGCTAATTAACATGCCTTTTTGTTTTTGGCAGCTGGTGCGATTTGTTCTGGCTCATATGGGAAAAGGACAGAAGAGGGATCACCTGGAAGAGCTGTTGATCAGCGGTAATTTTAAAGTCGGCTTTATGAAGTACAACTGGGATCTCAACTCCAAGCACTAGAATCTTAATACACAACATTCTTCACGGATGACATACAATCAACAAGCGAGGGAAAATGTCTGTCTCACGAGTAAAGACCTTCTCAACAATTGTTAGTAATTTAGTTTAGGTGGCCAACCGAGTGTTCTCAATTAATTAACAAGACTGATGTATATATTTCGTGGTGTTGTTAATTTACTTTTTCTTTTCGGTGCAGTAGTAAATAACAGTGTTATAGACTCATAAATAAATCTGGCTTAGATTTTGCTCTTTTAGAAGATGTCGCGCTTTTTTGAAAAAATAGGGTGAACGCGGCCATGTTTTGGTCTTTTCCTTTTGCCTGTTGTATAACGTGACTGAACTGATAACGTCCGCAGTGTAAAGCCTTGGCCAAACATAGACGCAAGTTTGGCCAGGACATGCGTGCACTTGCGATGACTTGCGCTCACTTTGGTCGAGATCAAATTTGCACGCAAGTCGACGCAAGTTTTTCATCATTTGTCCACCCAGCCCAAGTCAACGCAAGTTGGGTAACGTCCGTTTAATTCGTTGTTATAGCAACCTATTAGCCAATGAAATGGTTTTTTTGCGATTTGCATGTACTTGCGAGGAAACTTGCGAGTCCGTTTGGCCACCTAATGCAAGTCTGTACGCAAGTTCAACTTGCGGCTACTTGCGACTACTTGCGAGTCCGTTTGGCCAAGGCTTAAGGTCTTTTCATTTGTTAAAAGGTAATGAAACACCTTTGTCATCATACATTGAGCGTTCTCTCTTGTAGCTTAGTATTTATGAATGATAGTAAACGTTCGTTATACCCCCCAAAAAGTATGGTGAACGTAGTCACATTTCGTTCATTCTACAGCCATTTTCTAACATATTCCACTTATTTAATGAAATGCGTCGGCATTTGTCATGATTAGGGGGCTTAAGCACCGACAACGGCAACGGCAACGAGAACGCCACAAAACATTGGATTTAATGAGCAAAAACAATTGCTCTGCACTTGCCGTCCTCTGCTAAACAACAAATGACCAAATTCAAGGTTTTGTGGAGAACATGAGCGTCATGAGAGTAGTGTTTTACTTTCTTTTTCCCAACTTCAACGCCGGCCAATTTTGTTTCTGGATAGTTCCACCACGTTTCGCAAGTTGGAATAAAAAAAAGTTACAATAACGAGAAGTTAAGACGTTTTCTTTGCCGTTACCGTCGCCATGCCCGGTTGCTCGAGAGCCGATAAATCCTAATCCAAGATAAAAAATTAACAAAAATTAAATTAACTATCTACAAACGTTGTTAAACGCTGATATTCTGCAAAATTTTAGATTGGGAAACCTCAATCCTGAAAATAAAAAATCAAAAAACAAAGTAGCAAAAAGAAACTTTTACCCAAATGTTAAAAACTGCAACCAAACTTTACGCTAATCCTGGATTAAGTTTATCGGCTTCCGAACAACTGGGCCTAGTTCGGGGTACCAGCGCGAGTCGGAGTTAACACTTAGTGGGCATGCTGGGAGATTAGAGGGCCCTTGGTAACTGATAGGGCTTGTACTTCCACTAGGGATCTAAAGGTCTCAGGCCAGCTCCTTAAAATGTTTTGTTTCCAGGTCGTTCTTTGTTGTTACTGTATAAGTGAGTCGGTGGTTCGGTGTAAGAATTAAAAGAAAAGTAACTTTGGAAGAAAATTCGATGAATAAGCAATATTTGCAGCGAGTCTTGATTCAGGCTCGAATTGCGCCGCTCACTCGGTCAGGTTTTCACGAACAACGGCTTGTAATAGAGCCTAAATTTGATACTTTTTTTGTCACTTCCACTTTGCAAGACACTGTCGTCTTTCACGGTGATATTCGAAGGTGTCACTTATGAGGTATACAAACTAACTCCCGAAAAAGGAAGCAGTGGACAAGTGAATCAACCATTAGTTGATCTTTTGCAAAACAAAACAAAACTAAACTAA
>JAEMWC010000706.1:440000-450000 GCA_016490735.1 Pachyseris speciosa
TCCATATCAACTAACAGTTACGAGTGACTGTTAACATGAGGGCATGCATGGTCTTTAATTCTGTGATACATGTACTTCATGTACTTTACATGAGTTCAAAACATCCCTTGGCATTCTTAGGGGAGCCAGTTGATATCCGCAAGGGGAACTAACTGGACGTCTCCATTCATTTTCATCAACATCATAAATCTGCAACAAACGTTTTCCAGATTCCCCTTGTTTCCAATGACCAAGCACAAAAATCTCTCCTTTGAAACTCACAGCACTTGTTCTAAATGTTGGTGCAGCCACAGTTCTAGTGCCAGTCCATGTGTCTGTAGCAGGGTCATACATTTCGACAAGATCTGAATAATTTAAAATAGGTCTTCCCCCTTGACGTGAGGCTGGTGTTCTTTCTATGTACCCTTTAACACCTCCTATCAAAAACACTTTACCTTGGAAAATTACCCCAGTAGCAAAGGCTTTCTTTTCAGTAGTTGGAGCAATTATACTCCAGGAGTTATTTTCAGGATCAAATCTCTCTGCTAAATCCAAGAAACTAGTGGCAGAGGGAGATGAAAACCCTCCTATAGCATAGAGAGAGTTCTTGTCAGCAACAGCACATACTCCATGTCTTGCATTGCTCAGCGGTGCTACCTCCTGCCAAAGGTTTGTTTCAGGACTGTATTTAAGCACAATTTGACTTGGCTGATCTTGGTTATTCATGCCACCAATTGCATACAAATGTCCTTGGAAGTTAACTAGTGTTGAAGTTCTGATCTGATGTGCAGTTGCACAAGAGTAAGACGTAATGAGAGACCAAGAGTTTGCTAATGGGTCATATCGCTCCACTGAGAACAGACCTGCGCTATTTGTTCCTCTGGCATACAGCTTACCATTACAAGCACATAAGGAAGACTCGCCGATTCTTTGAAATGACAATGGTTTCATCTCATACCACCTGTTCTCTGTAGGTACATAGCAAAATACATTTTTTTTTCCACAGACAACAAGGCCATCCTCATACATCTTGAGGCAATTTCTTGGTGGCTGCGAAAAGAAACACTCTTCAGTACCATCAGAAATTGCTTTCATTGCTTCTAATACAAAACCTGTACATCTGTCATTGTCCCTCACGAGAGGATGCGGTAAAATGACATTAAAAACATAGTTGCGTGACAAGTAAACAACACGAACGTGACGAAATAACTCGAAGAAATTTTTATTGTCTCCGCTCTTTTCTCTTTCCATCCACTTTGTAATCACCTGGAAAACTTCTTCCTCGTTTTTCACTTTGACTTCATCACTCGAGATCCACTCTTCTACTTGCTCCATGCTCAAATTCAGAAAATCTTGAGATTCCGTTACACTCATGAAGTTGGCGAATACAAAATCTCTGGCTTGTTTCTCCAACTCAGGACATCGATACCTCACAGCGGAATAATAAGCCATCAAAGCGTTTACCGAAGATAATGATCTTGAGATGAACTTGCTGGAAGCGCCTTTCAGGCTTGGCAAAACCAAAAAATCGGCAATTCCCAGCATATCGAATGCGTCCTTTTCCGTGATCTCAACATGTCCTGTGTAGAAGTATTCTAACACCTTTTGCATCACAGCCTTGCTCGTTTCTTGCAGTTGTATCACTCCGTCTCTCTTTTCTTTCATGTCGCTGTTAAGAGCGTTGTAAAAGAAAGGACTTGCTGCACATAACACGATTCTGTGAGCATTTAATCGAGCATGATCGTCACCGGAGCCTACTTCAAGAATCAAATCACACAACTGTTCATTCCGTCGCTGAATATCGAGGCGCTTCATCATTTCCACGCAAAATTGTTGCCTCTCCGTCTTACTGATTGGTTCTAGGAGAGCATCCATGACTAATTTGATGAAAGAAAGTTGCAAGAATGAGAAAACGTTTTCGGAAAACGGTGATGAAACACGATTTATAAGAGGCACGCTGAAAAAAGTTACCTTGCATGACACCAGAACGAGGCAGGTGGTGGTTGTACTACGATCGCAAAGCATTATTTTCGTACATTTTCAAGATGGCGGCAAATAATTGACTAGCCTCCTTCGCAGACGTCTTTGGGGTCGTCACCCGTTCCTTGCCCACGAACGTCTGCTGAACTGAACTACCACTTCCGTTCGTGGCGGTTAACCTATCATAGTTCATTTCCAATTTATGAAAAGTAGGACTTCGACCCCGAGATTATTTTCACAGACGATGCACGTGCATCGGGTGTCGATTTCCATTCTTAAGCAGCTCGTTATTGGTTTCTTCAAAACAAACGCTAACCGCCGACGAACGGAAGTGACAGTTCAGTTTCAGCAGACGTTCGTGGGCAAGGAACGCGTGACGAGCCCTAAGACGTCTGCGAAGGAGGCTACAAATTGACACGTCCAACCGTAGTTTTAGGGGTAAGAAAAGGGCTTCTCTTGTGGTATTCCTAAGGATTTCTTTGTTAATGCGTAGATTATAAGAAAGTTCAAGTCTTTTCCTGTTACGCTGGTTTTAAGGCACAAATTCGAAGATGTTATGGTATAAGTCATCGAAGATGTTTGGTCAGTAATTGGTTCTACCTCGGTGTAAAAACCTGTGAAACTCACGAATTACGTAAAACAAAGAAAACAATACATTGTAAACAATAAGTGAAAACGTAAAGCTTGTGGGATGTGGCTGGAGTGACAAGGATATACCTCACAAATTAATGTGATTTGGTAAGCTGAAGCCACTCGAAAGGCACTAAGGCCACATGGTAGTGGGCATTACCCCTTAAATCTACCAAAGCAAAGATTGAGCCCAAGCATTAGCAGCCATGGACAGCTGTTTCGGCCTTGTTAGGCCTCATCAGCATGGCATAGCTAATGCTCTGGCTATGCCATTCTGATGAGGCCTAACAAGGCCTAACAAGGATATACCTCACAAATTAATGTGATTTGGTAAGCTGAAGCCACTCGAAAGGCACTAAGGCCACATGGTAGTGGGCATTACCCCTTAAATCTACCAAAGCAAAGATTGAGCCCAAGCATTAGCAGCCATGGACAGCTGTTTCGGCCTTGTTAGGCCTCATCAGCATGGCATAGCTAATGCTCTGGCTATGCCATTCTGATGAGGCCTAACAAGGCCTAACAAGGATATACCTCACAAATTAATGTGATTTGGTAAGCTGAAGCCACTCGAAAGGCACTAAGGCCACATGGTAGTGGCATTACCCCTTAAATCTACCAAAGCAAAGATTGAGCCCAAGCATTAGCAGCCATGGACAGCTGTTTCGGCCTTGTTAGGCCTCATCAGCATGGCATAGCTAATGCTCTGGCTATGCCATTCTGATGAGGCCTAACAAGGCCGAAACAGCTGTCCATGGCTGCTAATGCTTGGGCTCAATCTTTGCTTTGGTAGATTTAAGGGGTAATGCCCGCTACCATGTGGCCTTAGTGCCTTTCGAGTGGCTTCAGCTTACCAAATCACATTAATTTGTCAGGTATATCATTGTAAACAATAGCGTACAGCAAAACAATACCTCATAAAACAAAGAAAACCTCGCCAGGTTTTTACACCGAGGTAAACCCCAGTAATTCAATGCGCGAAAACCGTCCACACGCTTTACAAGCAGATGAAATTGTAATTTGGAAATGTTGGTTTTTTGTGAAGAGGGGAAAACCGGAGAACCCGGAGAAAAACCTCTCGGAGCAGAGAAGAGAACCAACAACAAACTCAACCCACATATGACGTCGAGTCCGGGAATCGAACCCGGGCCACATTGGTGGAAGGCGAGTGCTCTCACCACTGCGCCATCCCTGCTCCCCGTACACACACATTGGTTGGCCTGTTGGACTGAAAGCCATCCTCTCCAGTTCTGGTAGAAGTCCCGAGTCAGCCAACATGCTAGCATCGTGTTTCCTTCCCGCTGAGAGAAAATCACAAATGGTTCAAAATTTTACTCACATGATGTTGCTGTACTGACTGAGTTTGACTTCTCAAAAGTCATGCAGGCAGTATTGAGTTTTCCAAACACAAAGACGTGAAACTTACCTACAGGACCATAGAGGTTTCCAATGAGGCCGTTTGGCAAAGCTATCGACTGAAACTTTAGAGAATGAACTCGTTTGTGCCCATTATAGACTGTTCGTTGATCATGTCCTGGTCGCGCAATAGGTCGGACTGTCCCATCTATAAACCCAAAACAGTTGCTCAGAGGTGATCCTTTCCTTGAGATATAGTCAGCATAGGTTTGTAGGGCTACTGGATTCAGCAGATACCTGTTCCATTGGGTTATAAGGTGGCCATGCGTTTCGTAAATGTAATCTACCATACGGCTGGTTATTAAACTCAAAACCGAGACTGGACGCCCAAACCGCCGGATCATGTCGACGTACCGACAAGGGAATGCCATGCGCTTCAGTAAAACACACAAGCCTTCTGTACTACTAAAAGTACTTCTTTGTTGACAGGAGAAGGTGTCGGGGAGCTGCAAAGCATCAACAAGTCGGGGAATGTAAGCTTTTTCCACTCTAAACTCGGCTTTACAGTCTGCCGGATCGATGTCATCCAAAAGAAAACGATTATAAATTTGATAATTGAAGTCCGGATTTTTTTATTTAAAGGAGTCGTACAGAAGAACGAATTCATCATCTGAAATTATATTGTTGTCATAGCTTAATAACAACAACTCTCGAATCTCTTTGAACTTCATTTCGCACAGGGAAACTGTTACGAAAAAGTTTTTTTACATTTTTCAGATTTTATAAGTCAGTTGCAGTCGCCGTCGCGTGTATCGGCGGTGCTAAAGCTTTTATTTTTGGCGCGAAAAGCGGAGGACTCGATCCAGTTCTCTTCGTCTCACGACCTCGCCGTCGCCGCGAAAACCCTCGGTGCTAAAGGTCCCTATTCTCTACCACGGAATCACTTTCACTGTTTTAATCTGCAGCGCCGAATTCTTACGAGAGTTTCCTCCGTGGCGTAAGTGTGCTCTCTCGTTCTTCCGTGCTAGTACCGCTTCCTTTCTTCGAAGCGGGAATCTTAACGTTCGCGTCCACCGGTTCAACTTTGTAAAAGTTGTAACTTCGTTTTCCACCTTTTATTGGAATGAATACGACTGGGAAGTTTTTCAGCATATACCTTGATTTGATTTTGACTTTTCCCATTCTGCGGCCACCAATCAGATGAAAGTACGCAAAAGATATAGCATCAATGTATTCACGGCTTTCAGTTGGGTTCGCACTGTAAATTCAGAGATCCAGAGTATTCCACGGTAGTACGTGCAAGAAGAGCGTTCAACAATCATGTTGTACACTCATAGAGCATCGTCATTTCGTGTTTTAAACATGCTCGGGAAACGTAGTTTTCACTATCTTGGTGCTATACTCTGGATCAAGCTCAGGACTTCAAGTTTGTTTGGATTTCCGTTGTAATGCAAGGTCTATTAATTAGGTTGAGCAAACGTTGTTAGTTTTTCGTTTGAGCGCTTGAGCTTGCCTTCCCAAGCAAAAATTGTTAAATCTAGATAGAGTTGTTTTCAAATTGTACATTTTATTAGCTTTCCAGTGATATATAGTTTTCTAGCTCGAGTTTCTTAAAAACAATGCGCACTGGAGCGATTTTCCGAAAGGTACCCCTGAAAATTTACTGTAACCTTAACTTCAGTGAGCTTGTCGTATTCTGCAAAACTATTTTATACACAACAGTCACTGACGACAGAATCTGATCCTAAGCAAATCAGTCTCCTTGGGGAGCAGGATTGGCGCAGTGGTGAGAGCACTCGCCTTCCACCGATGTGTCCCGGGTTCGATTCCTGGACACGGCGTCATAAGTGGGCTGAGTTTGTTGGTTCTCTACTCTGTTCGAGCCGGTTTTTCTCCGGGTACTCCGATTTTCCGGTTATTCAACAAATAGCCTTAACCGCTACAAGTTAACCCGGCGACACCCTCGATCCGCTATCCGCGAAAATAAGACACTCCCTCCAAAATAACGTTAACAACGCAATTATTCATTTCTAGCTGAATCCGTAACAGTGAATTTTTTTACTCCGAAGAAGTTCATGTGTTGATTTATTGATGTTGTGACAAAAATTAAACTGCTTTTTTGGTGTAAATTAGCCTATGTCGGCAGGCTTGTCGGCTTCCTCATTCCGGCGTTTTTTTTCTACTTGTTTTTTAGTTGAATACGTATTAGTGAAATGTTTTCACCGGCTACAACAACAACAACAACAACAACAACAACAATCTTTATTTGTACTCATTCTTGCGACGAAAAAAAAAATTTGACAATGAAAGTAATGAGTTGATTTGCACAGAATAATGAAGAAAATACAGGCGTTTTTGGTGTAAATTGGCTTATTTCGGTAATGCCGGCATGTCGGCTTCCTCATCGAAACCTTCTTGACAACTCAATTGCAAGTCTGTGACAAAGGCAAAAAGCAACGGGCGTGAACGGGCGTGGGCGTGACAACTTAACTGTGCCAAGGTGCTAATTACTGCTCTCTACGTGAGCAAATACATTTTTCATGTTGGACAAGATGATGAATTTTTTATCACAGTATAAAAAGAGAAGAGTCACGAGCCACACCCATTAGTTAATAGTTGATGTCGTTCGACGTTTGCTGTAAAAGTTCAAGTTCAAACTAAAAGTTCTTGTCTTCTTGACGTCCATCGGTTGGGGAATCTAAAGCCCTGCAGGTTAGTTGGTCTTTGAATCTCAACTAAGTTTGTTCAATTGGCAGTTTAGTTGAACAATTTGCTATTCCGGTAGTACGAACTGCTAGGTTGACGTCTTTGCATGAGATGTTGACTCAATGAACTTCGATTATTAACCTTCCCTGAGGCAGCCAACAAGTCTCGTTGACGGAAAATTGAGTTATGCCTTGCCTTCGAGTTTCGAAGAGAAAATGATATTGATATCTTCAAGATTCTTGTTTATCGTTGAGTCGGCGACATTTCATCCCCAGATCATAGTGCACTTAACTAATACGTATATATTTCTTTCTTTTGTTTCCTTTTGGGATGATTTCAGGCATAGTAAATGGACTAAACTCATGGTGATGGAGCCTTCAAAAATGTTTGGCCTCAATCTTCGACTGTAGAAGGTAATGAGGTCCTCTCGTCTTCTTATTTCTGTTATTTGTGCTACATTGTTTTCTTTATGATACATGGCACTCTTAGATTGACACAGCATATATCCCAATCTCTGTTGCTGTCAGCCGTACAGGCTTAGATAAGGCCAAACAGCCATACAATTTAGCTAGATGCCTTACTCTGTTTTTATTACACGGTAAACCTGATTCCCTTAAAACTAATCACTGAATTTTCTTTCTGTGTTTTCAGGTTAAAATACAACACGTCAAAAAACGTCCACAACTGAGAACGTATAAAAGCAAAACGAGGACAAAAAATTGAAGCCTTTGAACTTAGGCGTCAGATAATTAAGATAAGTTCAACAATTCTTGCTCATTTCTTTGTTATTCATTACGCCCTGTATTCACCCGAATCGAGAATAAAATTTTCAACACCAGGAAAATCAAATCGAAATTGCAAATGCATCCCGGGAGAACATGGTCATTTTATGGCAAACTGAATTGCAAACTTTAGGGTATACCGGTGCAGGATTATAATGATCAGAATTTCGAACTTGGGCTTTCCAATTGCATTTCTGTAGGTTTCTAATGAAATTATTTTGGACAATTTCTTGGGAAGTTCGAAACGGTTTTTTAAATGTATTTCGTTCATCTCACAACACTTTTGAATGGAGCCAAGCATGCCTCAACAACAACTGTAATACCAAGAAAAGTCAAGCAGGAAAACATTTCAATTTGTAACAAGCCATTGACTATCAGCTTCCTCTGCTACCCAATTCCTATAGTGATTTATTAAAAAAAAAACACCAAAACAGATATATTAGTAGGTAAAAGTTGAATTTCACTCAAGTCAACATTTTCAAACGTTGATTGCTCCATTTCAAATTTTGAACAAAATTACCATTGAATTACGTTTTGTGCCCATTTCTATGAGAGATTTATTGTCCTAAATCAGTTCAACTCGCTTATTGAAAACAGCAAATCAGATATAACAATAACTAACTGCTAAGTGTCACTTATCAGTCAACTGATCAAATGAAAAATTTCACATTTCCATTATGTACAATTTAAGTTTTTTTGAGGGGAGGGTCTATTGTGTGCAGAGCAAGCATGCACGTTAATTTATAACCTACACACACAAACATGACAAATTGTTCTAATTATTTACTTTCAATCCTGGCGTAGTCATTCGATAGAAATCGATTTCGAATAGAAATCAATACTATCGGAGTGGCTTTTTTTTTCATTGTTATTCAAAAGAGATAACAATAAAACGTGTAGAGAAAAGTATTGTCGATTGTTATCGATAGACAAAACTCGATGACAAACGAGATATTTTTTCAGATAAAGCTTATAAGCATTGATTCTGCAGACACTTGAAAATATAATATTATCTGAATCGATTTTGTACAGTATGAAGGTCGAATAATTAGAAAATAAAAATGTCAATAATCTTAAAGTAGCTAGTTAGTTAGAACTTCACCGATAGCAACATAGACATCGATCGATAACAACCGACAAATCAGTCGTCATTATTCGATAACTGAGTCGAAATCAAACGTTTTTCTTCGTCTTTCTATGGATAATCCGCAGAGGCTAATCGATAGGAAAAAAATTCACCGATGATGAACAATTTCTGTTAATGTTTGAAAAGGGTCAGGCAAGTCATCGGTAGATCTGAAGCTCTTCGCAACCTCTGAACTGAACAATGTAATCTGCAAGAAGCCAACACGGATTCGGAAACCAACCATAACTTAATGGGTTTATCATACTTACTAGGCTTTCTTTGCTCGTTTTGTGGTAAGCTTTTTCGATGGACTTAGCGGAGACAAAAAATTCGGATTTACAGAAAGATAGCTACTTTGTCAAAACTCCGAGATGTGTCCAGGTTTGGACGCAGCTGCGAAATTTGTGAATTTGCGAAAAACTGGAAAATTCGTCAAGTCAGTGAAAAGTAGTAGTAGAGGAAGTTGAGAGGGCCCCAACGAAAACTGCGATTATTGCAAAAACTGTGAAAATTACGAAATTTGCGAAAACTTGGAAAATTCGTCGAGATCTGCCTTGTACCCTGTCCCTTATAGAACGAGGCGAGAATAGCGGTAGCTTTGCATTTGCAACAGTATGTTGCATATAAGGTACAACAATTAGCTAAGCTTTAGGACGAGAGAATTCCTTTTACACTATGTTTCAGGAATCTGTTGCAGCATTGCTTCATACGTTTTTTGTTCTCCCTTTAAATTATTACTACCGTCAGTTAGCCAGCGGATTTCCGCCGTCTGTCGGACCTCATTTGACCGCTACCGGTTGACGATTTTTTGCGTTCGTCCCATTTATACTGCATTTCACAAATGCAAAACTAACAAAGCTACCTATATGGTTACCTTGTTCTATAAGCGACAGGGTACAAACGATCTGCTAATAAGAAAAACCCCATGGCATTATCAACACTAGCGCCTTTGCAAAGGACGTTTTTTTTTGTAGCTAATTGCTGTTCCTTAGATGTAACAAATATAAATAGCCCTCGTTACCTCATGTAGATTAATTTACAACGATCCCTCATTCTAAATACTGCTAGTAGCGCGAAATATAGGCGTGTACCAATATTTCTTGTTGTAAAAGTTCCTAGTGTGACTTTAAATATCCCTCGTTCTTAAAGCGCCAAGCTCTAACATGATGCAGCTATCTAGTTGGGAAAAATCAATGGTAACGCCAAAACTGTCAACCTTGGGAACATTGATCGCAAATGTTGTAAAATCCGCAAGCTTTTCACTGACCGCGGTTTCGTCAATGCTGTTGTTTTCAGTCTAGATTTAAAAAAGGCTTTCGACACCGTCGATCACAATATTCTATAAACAAAATTGTAGTTCTAAGGTATACGCGTATTCTGTCACAAAATGGTTGACATCATATTTAAGCAATCGCACTCGAACTTGTCTAATGAACTCCTATAT
>JAEMWC010000706.1:455000-470284 GCA_016490735.1 Pachyseris speciosa
CGTCGAGACAGAAGTTATCAACATATCCTGAAATTCCTTCTTTCAGTATAAATGACCACTTAGTGAAGCAGGTGTCATCTACGAAATCTCTTGGTGTGCACATCGACCAAAATATAAACTGGGAATGTCGGCATAACGCAGAAAATTTGCAAAACGATTGCTTCTGCATTGGGCGTAATTTAGCGAATGCGACATCTTATACCTTTTAGATAAAAGCCTAGTTCAACCACACTTAAATTACTGTAGTGTTGTCTGGGGTAACTGTGGCAGTGGTCTCTCTGAAAAGCTTCATAAGCTCCAAAATCGTGCAGCCCGTATTTTAATGTGTGCCAATTATGACTCTAATATTGTTCCGGGCACTGGATTGGCGTGAACTCAAATGTCAACAAATCTTTATATGGGATTACCCCTGAGTATCTGAGTTCTAGATTTGTGTTTCGAAACAACAAAATAAAAAAATATATATATAATAATATCGATTAAGGAATACTGAAAATAAATTGGCTCTTCC
Organism: Pachyseris speciosa; assembly: GCA_016490735.1. Lineage (NCBI taxonomy): Eukaryota > Metazoa > Cnidaria > Anthozoa > Scleractinia > Pachyseridae > Pachyseris > Pachyseris speciosa. The sequence continues at coordinate 455,512 of JAEMWC010000706.1, forward strand.
GCAGCCCCGCACCAATTATTTGAAGAAGAGTTTCTCTTACAGCGGAGCCGGGTTGTGGAACAGCCTTCCAAGTGACCTTCGTGCAGCAACATCTTAACATGATTTTAATCTTAACCTACGTCACCACAGTTAAATGAGTTTTAACACGGCATCCTTGTTAAGCAGCGGCTTTTAGTATGTAATTAATTAGTTTTTAGGTTAGTTAGTTTACAGGGTGCTCGATGGAGCCGATCTGCAAAATCCGCTCTGCAGGCCGATTTTGGGCTGGCTGGCAAAATGTTTGCTGAAATAAAAATCTTGCTGGCAGTGTTATTTTAACGAAATCTTGCTAGAATTTTTGTCCGTAATGAGTCTTACTGGCTGACAGGAATCAAAACACGTTATTTCTGGCAGCTGTCTTATTTCAGTTTTCATGCTGGCTGAGAGTACTGAGGGCGCACTTTTATCTGCGTGAGATTGAAAATAAAGTTAGTGAAAAACAAACTGTCCTTGGGCTCGTAAAGCAACTTTCAAGAGTCTCAACATATTGAATAGCATGAACTGTCAGTTGGCTTCGTATTTTGGTGGATTTTTATCTGTGAGAAGATAGGACTTCGGGGAAAAAAAAACTAAAAGTGAACAACACGGGATACAGATAGAAGCCTACTGCCCGTCTTGGAACGATCTGACATCCGAAATAAACCATTCGACATATTTTGCCCAAAAATCAAGTTAAAATCAATACTTAGCTGGCTGGGTATTTTTCTTCTTACGCGACTGCTGGCTGGCAAACTGGAAAGATTCCACCCGTGCTGGCTGGCATTTCGTGTTTGTGGCATTTTCAACTTTGCTGGCTCGTTGAGAAACGCACGCTCGTAGCTGGCTGGGATTTTTATTTCTCAAAAGTTTTGCTGGCTGGCATTGAAGAGCGGTTATTTTTTGCCAGGAAAGTTAAATATTAACGAAGATTGACAGGGGGACACTCAGCTAGTGTTTAGTACATCGTACGATAAAAATTCTCCGAAAAGGTCGTTGGGTACTCCTGAGTTTACAGGGATAATTACTTAATCTTTTATCATTTTATAATCTTTGCGGCTGAAGGACTTACCATGTATCGAAGGCACTAGCAAACGGCTTCAACATTTGCTTCAACATCCGTTCGATTTTGTTGAACGCTGTTGAAAGGTTTGTTGAATGATGTCGAACGGTGGAATGGTAAACGGTTTCAACATTTCATTCAACAAAACTTCGCGAGTGGCCTGGTAGTTAGTTTCAGGTCCCAGATCTACGCCCGAGACACATGCAAGGGCGCCATTTTGAAATGACACAATGGATCGCGCGTATGTTTACAACAAAGTTTGCTCGTTATTAGCAGTTTTTGTAGCTTTCGAAGTTTTGAATGACGAGGATAAGAAACCAGGAAGGGAAAAGACAAGGCAATGGATCAGAAGAAGGGATGAAAGGGGCTATTTCAACAGCATCGTGAAGGAATTGGCGATCAAAGACACAGCGGAATATAAAGAAATAATGCGAATGAGTCACATCGATTTTCAAGGAATACTGAGCTACATCGAACAGGATATTACTCGAAAACAAGTCCTTGGTGGGAATAAAGTTATTTCCCCGATCGAAATACTATCGCCCGGACGTACTACAGCCACACACAAAATTGTTTTGCTTTGCTACCGTCATTGCATCCATGGTAACCATGATTACGTCTTAATTGCGCATGCGCTTGCTAAACAATGTTGAAAGAGCGGGGCGGGGCAAACGACTTCAACTTCGCTTCAACATTCCGAACATTCCAGAGAACAAAAGAAATGTTGAACGGGTGTTGAAGCAAAGTTCAAAGGATTTTTAAACTCTTTCAACATCGATTCAACATCGTTTCAACACGTTTCAACACGGTGAAAGGGGGTGGCAAACGCTTTCAACATTGCCATTCAACAAAATCGAAAGGATGTTGAAGCAAATGTTGAAGCCGTTTGCTAGGCCTTAAATAAAGTTACATTACCATGACTCGACGTATTTTCCAAAGTGTCGCAAATTTCACAATGTTTGCAATTGTGGCAAAAATCGCAGATTTTACCAACTGACTTTTGACTAATCATGAATAAGACAAAAAGATCTGCGAAAAATCGCAAGTAACGCGAAAAATCATCAATCCTGCAATTTTTCGCAATTTTCGAAGAAATTGCACTTTTGCGCAACTGGCTTCCGTTAACACGACAAAGAAACTGCGAAAACGCAAGTAACGGGAAAAATCGTCAACCTTACGATTTTTCGCAAGGAACACGAAAATCACAAATTTCGCTGCTGTGTGCAAATTTGCCGGGACCTGAGTGGAAACTCCAGCGGAAACACACTCAATTACGCTCAATTACTGGTCACGAGGGAAATGATTAGGTTTGTCGTCCTCCAGCAGTCGGGATCATCTTTTTGTTTCCCTAGGGACCAGTAATTGAGAGCAATCTCACTTCTAGGATTAATCGGGTGACTAGGCCAGGTGTACCTACATATCACATTGTTACCTTATCTTCCTACTGGGGACTTTAAGGAACAAAACCATAACGAGAAAATATGAAACTGAAAACCTTGTATTTAAGGAAACTCAGTTTATAAAACAAAAGATAACTTACCACAGAGAAAGGTTTTCACAGTTTCTGTTGACCAAATTAAGTGTTTGTTAATATGTTGCAATTATATAGTGTTTCATTAGAGCGCTTTTTCAATCGAGTGTCGTAAAACCAAAACCAAAGCAATTACTGTGACCAATCACAACAGAAGTAAGCAATGCGATGAGCCAATCAGAATACGAAGCAATTACATGTAGCCGGCGTAAAGCGCGAGAAAATACGCGCGTGCAAATCACAATTGTTTTGGTTTTGGTTTTGCTTCTTATTGGTTGAGAAAGTGGCGCGAGTTTTCCTGGCCAATCACAGAGCGAAGCAATGCAAAACCAAAGCAAAACAATAATTACTTTCGACACTCAATTAAACTGCTCTATTAGGAATTACTGGCTTGTTTATTTTTCCGAGACGAGAATAATGTATTTTTATGTTCAAAATGTTCATTGACTGATGAGTGACATTTGGCATTCAAATGAGAGTTCCCTTTTTGAAATGCTAGTTTATCAACTGTTTTCCTACGCGGTTAATGGACTTACAGCGATAGAGCTAGAAGAAGGAACATTTTGTCAAATGCCTTAATCCAAAGAAAGTAAAATTCACTAATTGTATAAATATCAATCATATTTTAAATTGAATCTTTCCCAGTTAAGTTGGACTAGACATAATCGGGATTTTAAGCTACAGCAATAATTAATATTGCTTATTCTGTTTCAGTTTGAATTTCAAGAAGCTATTGCTACGAAAGGAGTATGGTTAAAGAGTGGAAAAGGGTTAGGCGACTCCAGAATGCAAGTTGATTCATGCGTCCAAGAACTCTTACTCAGAGGAGTTCCTTACAAGCCAGCAGAAAGGAAGGAACATTTTTTGCAAGACGCAAAGACTAGAAGGGACACTTTCATGTGACCTATGCGTGGGTAAAGTATTTTAGTTAGGTTTCATTTAGCGCGCATTTCTCAAAACTGTCGAAAACACTTCGGACGGGTGTAATTATTTTCAGTTTTACGTGCAGTACTGATATCAGAAATTCAATTTTGAATTATTGAAAGCAAAAGCGTTGAAGATTTTTACAACATGAATAACGAAGAATTTGGGATATTTCGCGCAAAAACAGATTGCAAACAATCAAAGACTTTCTAAATCTTAAAAATTCTTCGGGAGTTTGAGAAACGGCCTTCAGCTCCGAATACCATCGGCACTGCAGTTTTCGCTTAATGCTTCTCAGAATTTGCAGTACCCTTATAACTCTAGGAAGGTTTCTCATAAATTGCCGATTAGCTTCCTTTAGTTCAGTGTAGGATATTTCGAAAAGAGCAAACGATAAACAACTTCAGTTGAAAGAAGATCGATACTTCGCCCCGGAATAGGATTTTTATTTCTTAACATTTTTGGAACTGAACTCACAGCTCGACGCAGTCACAAAGACACGACGATCAGTTTAGTTCGTTAGTTTTGTTTATTTTTTTCGGCATGAAGAGAAACCTTTGCCTAGACTAAAAACATAGATGTTCAATTTTCTTATCAAGGCTTTGACTAAATATATCGAAATCCGTCTTGCATGAACAGGAACTAAACTCTGAAGTTGTCGAGCGTAAGCTTAAAAGTCATTTTCAGCATCTTTTTGCGAATCAGTCATTTTAGATTACTGAATATTATTTCCTTTCGAGTTCTATTCCCGCCATCTGGGCAATCTAGGCTGGTCTCTCGACGCATACAACGGTTTTGAGAAAATTTAAATGAGTGGGACGATTTAATTTCGCGACCGAATTGGTTTTTCATAAGTCTGACAAGAAGTTAGAAGAACTAAGGAATTTAATTAACCCGCGCTGTTTTGGATGAAGTTATAGTTTGTCATAAAGATCGATGGGAGACTTGTTTTTGTTATATTTTTTGATCATGAGAATTTCGTTTTGGATCGTCTTCTCAGAACTAGATCTCGCGCAAAATTTAACGTTTTGAAATCCCGAAATTTTTGCGAGAATTTAAATTTGACACTCAATTCGCTTCTTAAAAGAAAGCTTAATAGAAAAGCCGATATTTTTCTGGTGTGATTTAATAAGTTCTGCGCATTTTGCTTTGGATACTATTTCCTGTCGACTAGAGACGGAGTCTCAAAGTAGATCTCCCGCCAAATACGACCGGTTTAGGATAATCCCGACAAATGAAATGTTTTCGGATAAGTTTAATTTTGAAACTACATTACTTTCTTATAAAAGGACCGAGTAGGAGAGGTTAACTCAAATAGAAATGATTTTCTGGAGGGATTTGACGTTTTGGTAATTCCAAAGATGCGTGGGCAAAGTTTCAAATTCAGTAACGGGGCGAAAATGTAGGCATATTTCAGTATCTTTACAGATCTCGATAGCCCGTTCGTTTTCACTGACTGGGCATGAATTCTGATTTAGACATTAAAACATACTCGCATGAACAATAGATGGAATAAAATTATACAGCAAATGTACAAAAAATATGCTGGCATGCATGCGAACAGTTATAGACCGTTATAACTAAGATGTTTGAAAAAAGACAAAACGAGGTAATATCAACATTTATGGAGATCATGATTAAGCAGCGAAATATGAAATGCATTTTATAATTTTTACTTTCCGTGTATGCAAAGAGAGAAAACGGCGCGGGACGTAATTGAGATATTTTGTTTGCTTGGTAGAGTAAAAGAGTAGAATAAGTCGCTTGAGAAGTTTGATAATCGTTTAATTTGAAGGGTTTAGATGATAGTATTTCGCAGTTACAGTGTTCTGGAATGGACCTAAACACAGGACAAACACTTAGCAAAAGTTGTAAGATCTTATCACAGTGAAGTTCAAAAACGTAGTGACAACAGATGTTTCTGCTTAGTGAGGAAAAAATTTAATTGCAAATTAATTTGTCTCGCGCGTCTTTCAAGCAGGCTTTCTAATCAGAAAATCGGTGCATGTAAGACGACACGAAAAAGCGATCTTTTGAGTAATTATAGAATACTGAAACGACAATACGATATAGTAATTTTAAATTTTCAGTTGGAGTTACAAAGCAGTAAAGAAATAGATAAACAATATTTTCTCGTACTCATATTTAGAAAATTATATACCAGATAATTCTATCAGTTTACCAGAGGCTTGCGGAAGTAAATTACAAACAGAGGAAATCGGTAACATTTTTTTCATAATAAATCAAACTAATTGCTGTCCCTGAAAACACTAAGCAACGCAAACTCAACGATCGAAAATAAAATTAGAGCAGGAGGATTAATTATATAAAGATTGGAGATTCATGAAGGTAAATCAAGACCGAGCAGGGAGACAGCAATGAAAAACGGCCACAAAACTATAGATATATATATTTTTCTGAATATATAACAGATTACTGCTCAATCTTCGTGGTTTAATTCCTGTTCATGTAAAGAAACGAACTTCTACAACGTGTTAACTTAGAAATAAAAAATAAATTAGACGATCAAATTATTTCGCTAGTCCTCTAACAAACAATTTTTAGTCACTTTTTCACTTTCAACTTCAAATCGTTATCAAGACTTCAAAACGAGGTATGTATGTATGTACTTTCTGATAAATTTGTAATAAAATCTTTTCTATTTTGTTTCTAGAATTATTTCTCAAACAAATTTTAGTTGAACAGAAATAAACGGCATACTTCTTTGAATAACATGAACAAAAGAACAGGTTGATAAATCTATCACTTTTCGGAAAATTTAATTAGCATACGAAAAACGACCTTTTACCAACATAAGTTCTATTATCATGTTATTAAAGGTTGTGTGACTATTATTCCACAAAAAGTTGTGATCAAAATTGTTACTACATAGTACAGAACTATTTACTTATTATATTAAAAAAAAACTAATAAACAAAAGAATAAAAAAGAAAACAAGGAGAATAAACGGCTAGCAACTCTACAGAGGGAGTGTGGCCAAAACGTCTGTGACTCACTTAACTTCGATATCAAGGAGAAGAAAGAAATACAGCCAGTGCCCCCTGCCAGTGCACTTCCCTCCTACCCCCTGCCAGTGCACTTCACAGGGAGTAGAGGAGAGGGGTGAGAGGGACTCGCACCCCTCCCTCCTACCCCCTGCCAGTGCACTTCACAGGGAGTAGAGGAGAGGGGTGAGAGGGACTCGCACCCCTCCCTCCTACCCCCTGCCTCCTCGGGTGGTGTTTTTTATATTCCTTAGTTGATTTTTGTTTGGGTTTTTTGGTGGGCTACTTTATTTAAGGGTCAGCATAGAAATATGACAATAGTTTACACTACCTTTATTTCGAGAAAATAACAGAATATGGAATAATACAAGCATTGTATTAGGATGTTTTTAGTTGAGAACAAAGCAAGAAAGCAAGAAAGTAAAGTTTACAGTATTATCTTAGGGTGAATGCAAGGGGGGAGTGGAGATTTCTTTGTACATATCTCACTGCTTTTCATACATTAATCTTTACAGGTATGGTGACTAGTTGACAGATATATGAATGGCACTCTCCATTTTTCTGCACAATGCAGTTTAAAAATCACTACAAATCTAGCATTTTTCACAATTCAAAAAATAAACTTATTAATTAAAATTGTTCAGTGATATACCACAAAACTGATGGGACATGTAAGTGTTCTCTTTGTTTAACCGAACAATTTTAACCACCCATTGAAAAGAATTCATACAGCAAAACAGCATGGAAGCTGAGAATAATTATAATTTGCTCAGTCTTGTCACAAAGTGTAAAATTTTTTCTACAAAATTAACGTGGAGAAAAACTAAAACACACTTAATCAAGGAAGTGACGAGAGCACTCAAGTAGTAGTGAAAAACACTAGCCCGAGAGCAGTGTTTCTTCTTACTTCTTTTGTGCTATTGTCACTTCCTCCAGAACAAAACAAGGTTAAGTCTTTTTTGCAGTTGTGAATGCTACTTAAGCAGTAGTGAAAGTAAAGCCTGAAAAAAAATTCAGGCTTGTACAGGAATCAAACCCATGACCCCTGCAATAGCGGCATAAAATAACTATCCTCAGTTGGCAAGTTAGCTCAGTTGGTAGAGTGCTACACCAGTATCACAGAAATCGTGGGAAATTGGATTCCTGTACGAGCCTGAATTTTTTTTACAGGCTTTATTTTCACTACTGCTTAAGCAGTGTTCATAGCTGCGATGATCATTCACATGTTCATTCTTTATTCCACAGTTTAAATGCATAAGTTTCATATATTCATTCTCACATACATGTATCACTAATAAAGTTTGTATTGTATTTGGCTTGAGTTTAACCCATTGACTACCGCAGGGTTTTACATTTTCGGAGTGATTTTCCACCTATAAACGATGAATAGCAATTCGTGACTCTTTATTTGAACTACCAGGGAAAAGTGGTGCTGTCCTAAGGCACTGGAGGCTAAAGGTTTCTGAAAACGTCATTTTGACGTAGCTATTTTTTATCCGTGAAGCGACAACAATGGCCCAAGTTCGGTTTGCTTGCGATTTCTGCTAAATTTACAGCCATTTTTCATCTTTAGCGGCTGCCTGATGAGCATCATTAAGCGTGACAGTAGCTAAGAGTCCACTTTCTCAAAGAATCGAGCAAGGTGATGTACTTTGTTGTTGAATTTGGCTTGTTACTCGACGAACTGGGAATTTGGCCGGTCGAACACTTAGTACCTTTGGGACTCGACTATTGATGAATTTCTCGACCTACCGCCACATATTTTGGAATTTCTGTGTACTGAAGATGACCAGGAGCAGGAAATTTTGGCGGTAGGTCGGAGTGGCTGTAGACTTAGTTTATATGTGAAAGAATTGGGGGAAGGAACGGGCGCTGTCAAAAATTCTCGTTAGTTCCCAGCATGCAATGCGCTCAAGATGTGGAAAATGTCGGGAAGGCCCGAATGCACTGGAACAAAAGGCTGTATCTACGCTCGGGAGAAGAATATGAACAAAAAAAGTCATTTCTAAGCTAGAAAAAGGACTGAATTTCGTTATGATGGTTGAGTTTTGGTTTTTTCGACGATGATTTCCCTAAGAAAACATGAAGGCAAAAAGGGGCATTTTTGTTGTTTCTCTTTGACGTTAAAAACGGCCAGTTTCGTTCTTGTCCAAACTCAAAAGGCCATATTTGGTAAAAATCGCTACGTTTCTTGCATTTATTGGATATCCAAATTTAAAGGCATTCCATTTCGCGCTCACAACTAACAGTTAAGGCAATATTCGTGCGATTGAGAGAGTTGCAATGTTTTGAAGCATGGGAGTTTTTTACGGCCGGTTTTGGCCGGCACGGGTGCCAATGGGTTAAAGATGTCAGAAACGACCCTGTGATTATTTTGTATATACGTTATACTGATCAGGGGTTCATGTACAGTGATCACGAATGAGGCCTATTCCAAATGTTGTGCTACTGCTGTGCCAAACTCAAATGAATTTGACCTGGCAGTATCATGACCATAGTACAGAGTTGGTTCAAACGTCAAATTTAATTCAGTCACACCAAATTCAAAATGTGTATGCAGAAAAGGTGAAAAACAATCTAAACTGAAATATCATTATGATAACTATTTTATGAATTCAGTTTAGTACAACAAGAATACACCATTTGAAACCACCGTCACTCTTCCGTTGTGCAGCATGACAAGGCCTGTCATGCAAGGTAGTCATGCCGAAATTATTTCAACCCAACAAAATGAATGATTTCAAAGCGTCATGCTACGCAGCTTTGCTTAGGTCAAATTTGATTTTTGAATTTAGTTCTGCATGGCAATAGCGTGGTGTTTGGAATAGGCCCTAACCCTTTCCTCCCTAAGAGCGACTTATAGATTTTACTCTGTCTAAAACCAGACAATTCTACTCATCAAAGGGAGACCCCTTAGGGGTTAAACAGTTAAAATACTATCTCCCTTAAGGAACTCTGCAGAATGGCAAGTGTTTGAACAAACTAATCTAACACTATTTTTAACCCATTGAAGCCCGTGCCAGCCAAAACCGGCCACACAAGACTCCCATGCTTCAAAACATTGCAACTTTATCAATCGCACGAATATTGCCTTAACTGTCAGTTTGTGAGCACAAAATGGAATGTCCTTTAAATTTGGATATCCAATAAATGCAAGAAATGTAGCGATTTTTACCAAATATGGCCTTTTGAGTTTGGACAAGAACGAAACTGACACTTTTTAATGTCAAAGAGAAACCACAAAATGCCCCTTTTTGCCAGTATGTTCTTTAAAGAAATCATTATTGAAAAACCAAACTTTAACCATCATAACAAAATTCAGTCCTTGTTCTAGCTTAGAAATGACTTTTTGTTCATATTCTTCTCCCAAGCGTAGATACAGCCTTTTTTTACAGTACATTCGGGCCTTTCCGCCATTTTCAACATCTCGACCGCATTGCATGCTGGGAAATAACGAGAATTTTTGACAGCGCCCATTCCTTACCCCAATTCTTTCACATATACACTGTAAACTAAGTCTACAGCCACTCCGACCTACTGCCAAAAATTCCTGCTTGTGGTCATCTTCAGTGCTCACAAATTCCAAAATATATGGCAGTAGGTCGAGAAATTCATCAATAGTCAAGTCCCAAAGGTACTAAGTGTCCGACCGGCCAAATTCCCAGTTCGTCGAGTAACAAGCCAAATTCGACAACAAAGTACATCACCTTGCTCGATTCTTTGAGAAAGTGGACTCTTAGCTACTGTCACGCTTAATGATGCTCATCAGGCAGCCACTAAAGATGAAAAATGGTTGTAAACTTAGCAAAAATCGCAAGCAAACCGAACTTGGGATGTCGTTGTAGCTCCACAGATGAAAAATAGCTACAACAGAATGATGTTTTCAGAAACCTTGAGCCTCCAGTGCCTTAGGACAGCACCACTTTCCCATGGGAGTTTCAATAAAGAGTCACGAAATGCTACGGATCATTTATAGGTGGAAAATACTTCGAAAACGTAAAAACGGCTGGGCACCAATGGGTTAAATTGGAAGGGCAAACATATAAAGTAAGAAAATTTCCAGCTCTGATCCCCTCAGCATCACCATAATGAGAGAACTAGTACGATTTCACACACTGTATATCCAACAGCTACCTCAGTTAACAAAAGATAAAAGTGGTCCTTTAAAGATTAAAAGCTGATGATGTCTTGTCAGAGAAGTCCACACACCATGAGTTACTGAAAAGATTTGGAAACCACAACATCTTGTCTCTAACTCAGGATTATGGTGAAGGTGGTCCGGGCAGGGGAGGGGGTGGAGGCAGCAGCGGTGCACCCATCAGGGGAGGTGAAGCCTGGAATGAAGGAAAAACATGTGAAAAACATGTGAACAAAATGTGAAATAGCCTGAAATGGAATGTTCAAGAAATTTGCTTTTTCTGTTCTATTTTTTTGTTTTGCTTTAGCCTTTCATTTGGATGGTTTATCATGGTACTGTATGTGACCTCTGTCTTGCATCCTACTGTGATTCAAAGCTTTCTATTATTTCTCTTCATGCCACCCTTGTTATGTACTGGACATTACATCTTTCTAAAGAGTCAGAGGTTCCATTTCTTCTGCCTGCTGATGAGTCATATGATAACTTACATACTGATTGTCTGAAGGTGGTGGCAGTGGTAGACTAGGCCATAGAATGGTGGAAACCCAGGGGATGGGGGTGGGCCATATCCAAGTGCCTGATTTTGCCATGGTGGAGCAGGGCTAAAGAAGAGGCTATGAACTACTGAACACAGAAAATGGATTATAAACCACTCATGTAACACAATATACAAAGAGTCATTTCAATCTGTATCAATATTTTTATGCACCAAACAATCTGTACTTACTTTGCTCTGGGGTGTTGGAGCACCTGATGATGGTAGGGGTGGGGAAGTTGTTCACGTCCTCCAGCTACATGGGGCCAGTATATTCCAGGACCACCTGGTGGGGGAGGGGGTGGTTGATGTCGGGGTGGGCCCGGAGGACCTGTCAAAACAAACCATATATCAGAAGTCAATAAAGAGGATAAGTTACCCCTACATTTCTGCATGGTTGGCTCTGCAGTATCCTGTATGGTTATTCCAAGCAGCCAGTACTCTACTTTGTGGCAATATCCATTATTATTACCATTATCATTATCATTGTAATTTAAGATGCTAACAATATAAAATTCTATATACAAAATAATATTCTTCCTCACTTATCATTGATCCCCCTAGAGGGTATAGCAATGGCCTGGCTTCACCCATGGTGGTGCAGGAAAGTTGTTAGGTGGTGGGGGCAGGTGGAAGTCCTCCTCCAGGCATGGGTACTGGTGTGCTCATTAATGGCTTGGGACAGTGCAGTCCAAGGCAGGGGGCCAGAGGATGTCACTGGACCAGAATGATGATGGCAGCAGTGTCATGATTTGTATTTTACAATTGACACAAACAACATACTGGTATCTTAAAACAAAAACAAAAAATGACTTGAGAAAACAGGTCACTAATGGAGTTCCAAAATCCTTCTTCAGTATGTGTGCCAGAACAATTTAATAATTTAAAAAGATCTCCATTTAAATTTGTCCTTTTGAATCATTTTTCAAGGGACATTCTGGTTGTAAGCCAATCAGGAGGGTCTATTTTCATTGCAGCTTCCTCAGCGAATGATTCTGCCTTTCGACCAATCTGCGAACTATTTCCAGATACGATATCAACCACAGACAGAACAGTCCGTAAGTTAACCGATGACAAGAGGTGTATCTGATCTATTTCAATCAATATGTCGTCTCATGTTTATCTTGAGCACAGCTCCAACCTACAGAAAAACAGCCCAACAAGGGAATTCATTGTGATCTTAATATTGTACAACCATGTTTGTAATTTGTCCATTTTCATCTACACCATCAAAATGTCTTCAGTGATGTTTTTAAACTTTTGAGCACATCAAAAATCGACCAAAAACCGGGAGGACGTTCTTGCCCCAAGCCTTCAATTATTCATGTCATTCACAAGCATTGTCTAGTATGCTCGCAATGTGGTGGTCCGAAAGAATACTTTATTCGATTGCAACAAGGGTTTTCGCGATATTTCGTCAAACACACACGTTTTTTCGGAATATTCCTCTTCTCACCCAAAACATTCCACTGTTGCCAATAAAACTTTCTTATTGACAGAGATTTACATAATTATCATGTGTTGCTGTCCAGTGTCACTGAGCTCAAGTTTCATCTATAATTTTCTAAATTTCCAAGTTTTGTCTTTGTCTTGTGAGCATTTTAACAAATCTGTTCGATCAATCAGCAAACTATTTACAGATATCATTATCAACCACAGACGGAACAGTCCGTAAGTTAACCAATGACAAGAGGTTATCTGATCTATTTCAATCAACATGTCGCCTCGTGTTTATCTTGAGCACAGCTATAACCTACTGGAAAAGACAACACCCTGTCCGGCAAATGATAAAAATATCAAAGTCACCCGTGATCTTTTCGTAGATCACACCATCAGGTCTTATTTTTGTTCAATTCAATGCAAGCCGTAGAATTTTTGTCTTTAATTTTTTGGAACAAATATTAAATTCAAATTGCAATTAATTCATCATCTAGTTTGCTTTTCGACACAAAGGAAGTTCAGGAAAAATGAGGAAAGACTCGTTTTCCCTGCTCACTCGTAACATCATTCATTCTCAGAATGATTTTCGCTGCTCTCCACAATCTGAACGCCTTACAGAATTGCTTATAGAATTCGGGGAGCATTTGTCACCAATTGAAAATAAAAAAGAAGGTTAGTTAAAGAAGCTTTATACAAATACATGGTAAAGGGGGAGGGGCGGCTCTCCACACCCTTCCCCCCTCCCCCCCCCCCCTCTGTGACTGTGCCTTACCGCAGGTTTGTGTCTCCTGTATACCACTTGCTTCATTGTACTCTAAGTATTGAAATTGATAGCTCCTTGCTGGTAACAATGCTTTCTGCCACCTGAAATACCATCAATCAGTATTGAAGAAAGCCTTAGTGAATTGAGTGCGTAAAGAAGTAAGAATGACATTTACATTGGAATCTTCTTTGACATCACATCCATTTGGACTGAAACAAGCAGCAATTTCATGTCACGATTAATCATAAAAAGGCTTGAAATGGGTCCCAAAATTAATATGATTTCTTGTACGAGTTTGCCTATGAATGAAGCAAATTGGATGGTATAATATCTGTTCATTCTTTAAAACCATGGAACTGTTGTCATCATGCGAATGAAACTGACCGATCTACCTTGATAACATAATTATATAAAACAACTTTTTTGGTCAGGCTGTTGTGGTGTTGTTGGATTGAGGTTAACCCATCCTTTAACTTAACTTTACTTGCCTCCAACAATTTTCTGTTTGTGTAAAACTCGACACAGTTAAACTGAACACACAAAAAAATACTCGAAGTGGCAATGCTCTCATCAGTATAGTTACATGTACTGTATGCTTACCACATGCATTTGAAAAAAAACTTCCATTTGCATAACAAAAGTCCAATTTGCTGTCATAGTGCATCAGCCTTTTATCTTTAACCTTAACAACCTTGAAGGTAAAAGGTTAAAAGGAGTAAGATTATCCATTAGTACTTACAATAAAGCAAGGAGGAAAATGTATTCCGACCAATAGTCTGAGCTATATAAACTTTTTCTCATACCCCTAACAGCCAATGAACACACCGTGTTGACAGGTACCAGGACTATGTCATGCTTCAGAAAGTTCACCTCCGTCAAGAGCAAACCCTTAAATTAATTAACGAAATGCATACATTTCTGTATATGAAAAGATATATGATTCACTTTGTAGAAGCTACGGGCAGCAAGCAAAATCAAACTAACCTTGGTCATCCACTTTACCATCTTCTCTGGCCCATCATTCCTTTTCAGTATTTCTGTTAGGAATGAGTCGGCAGCAATCACTTTCTTGCCCTATGGATTTTAAAATCTTCAATTAGTACATTCCTGCAAAAATGTAACTATGGACTCTCGGTTGCCGCCAACTGTTGGCCACTTCATGTAATGTAAGGGAGCTATCAGTTTTTAGGAGGGGGGGGGACCAGTGGTTTTATTTTTGTCCAACTTTCACTAACCAGTTTGTAACGTCAAGTGCATGTCGAAAGGTTTCAATGTATCAATCCGCTGTCACCTGGGGCTAAAGATCTGCTTTTTTTGCTGGTTATTATATGTTCGAGTCTCAGTTACTCCTATACAATA
>JAEMWC010000707.1:0-7500 GCA_016490735.1 Pachyseris speciosa
CAAGATTTTGAGCTAAATGGATGACCCTGAAAGTCACGTGATGATTTATGGCGTCCCGACACGTTTATAATTATATAAACCATTGTTGTAAAGGAGATCGTGAGGTCGATCTTGAGCCACGTTAATTGCTAGGAAAGTGAAACAAGCCCCCGACTTCTTTAAGGAAGAAGAATTAGACCCGAGCTCTAATTTACTCGTGGCCCCATTTCATGACGTCGTTCTGTTGCCCAAATAGCTTTTATTTCCCATCAACAGTCATATGACGTCATGATTACAAATGGTGACACACGAGAAATTTGAAAAAGCGAAAAAAAAAAAAACAAAACAAACAAACAAGCAAACAATCGCGAGTAGCATTCGCCGTACCTCTCCAGTCACCAGAATTTAGTACAACATCACAGTGCATAGCATAATACGTACTGAAGATCTAAATTAGAAAAGTTTTGCTTTTCTAGGGACAATTACGGGCACGTGTAACTGCGACTATGAAACTGAAGACTGCCGCTATGGAAAATGCAGATGTAAAAGAGGACACAGGAGAAATAAACAAGGCCACTGTGTGTTGCCTCCAGGTAGCGTGAGGAAAGGGTTTTTAAAGGTTAAAATAATTTTTTATATAAATTTCTGTAGTGCATTGATTTAATAAGCGGAAGATTCTGAATACGGAAAATTAGTTACGCTGCCCGAAAACGTCACGCAGGAGTCGGATTCTGATTGGTGAATTTTAATCCATTCAGTTTGTACAAGGGTGTGTTGTTTATCGGCATAATGGTGATTGACAACATGCAATTTATAGTTGAGTCTTTTGAGTTTAAGTGTGATTTTGAGACGGAATTATAAACCGGATATACGCGAACAAGAAACAAAGTGAAACAAGGGAAGTTTAAATGCTAATACAGTCCAACCTCCCGTATTAAGCGACCACCCAAAATGCCAAGCCTAGGTGGTCGCTTACGAGAGCTTAGACCATATTGGGTCAATTTTGCCTTATTAGCATATGGTAACTGCAGAGACTCGCCCCATGTGCAACCCATGTAACAAGTAACAACTTTTGAGGCCTTCCAGTGGGTAGAAGCGACAAGCGACATGGCTCCGAAAACAGGCGACAATCCTCTCCCAAAACACCAACAACCGATAGAAATTGGCAGAAAATGCGCAACAGTTTGAGACAGCAACAATTCACTTTCCATCCTTCTTTGTTTTCATTGCGACAGCGACATTTGTTTCTAATGAAACATGCGATAGCGTCGTAAACGAGCGACAAAGCGACACCTGACCACCCTTCGGAAGGCCTCATTTTTAGCAGCCATAAAATATTGAAGCTTTCTTAAGTATTTATTCAGAGTATCATGGTTCGCTTCTGATAAACTACCTAATAAGGCGAACGGAACAAGTCTCACGATAGTTACAAATTGAATCTTTAATGTTGACTAAACGTTAGGGGAAATATTCCTCTGCGAATGGTTTCTTGTATAACCGGGGGAAGGGTTTGGACTAGAAATCCCATATGAATAAAACAAGGACATCATTACCTTGGCTGAAATAAAAAATAAAAAAACCTTGGATGTGACTTGGACTGAATAGGGAATGTGTTGACCGCGCCGAATCCTGTACTCCGATTTTCATACTGTAGTTTCGTTAAAGAGAGCGTCTCTTTTAAGGCCGATAAAATGCATTTTTTCTTTACATTTTAAATGTTTTATTCATGTGAAAAGTCAATTTCGAGAAAAAAAATCCGGTACTTCCCATTGAGAGTTTCATTCAGGAATGAGATATGTTTCAACACCTTATTATCCAATTTCTGCTCTATTGTCTGTCATATGGTCGCTTACGGGAGGTTACAAACAAAAGAAACTTTTAAACTCTTAGCTCTAAAAGTGGTCGGGTCGCCTACGATAGTTGGTCGCTTACAAGAGATTCCAAAGATAGTAATTTGACTTGGAAACTTTTGGTATTTTGGAAAACTGTTCGCTTAGGAGAGGTAGTCGCTTACGAGAGGTGGTCGCAACCGGAGGCTCGACTGTATATTAGATTGCATTCACTTAGGTGTTCTTAAATAAAAATGATGTAGTAAATGATTTTCCTAAGGTACATATTTTTTTCTTTTTTTAGGTTCAAGTTCCGGCCGTGAAGTTATGTCAGCCAGTTCTTCTCTCAGCAGCCACATCAGCGTTCTTTTCATTGGATTGGTGGCGCGCTTGGCCTTCACGGCAAAAGTAACCGCGCTTACTGCTTAGCAATTTGTTTCACTTTTTCACTGTTTCATTATTCTATTTTTTGAAAATGTAATCTGACTTCAAAGCTCCATTGCTAATAAGATATTCACCCTCATTATTTTTCTTTTTTACAATACATTTGGTTTGGCCCAATCTTTCATCAGTTATTTGGTATTTTTTCAACAGTTATTCGGTACACTCAATGTTACGGTCCACCCTAGTTAACGTGAACTCAAGTGTGAGCAAAGATTGCAAAGAGGAGATAAATATAATTGCTGCGGCTGCGCCGAGCCTCCTTACTTTACTGGCTTATTTGGTTTACAAAATTGTTCTTACAGAATTGTTAGAAAAAATAAAAATAAACGGTGACAATTACAACCGATAAAGCAAAGTCCTTGTTTTGTCTTTTTTTGCTGATATTTTAACTGAAGTTAAATTCAGTTAAACGGTTGAAAACCCAATTTGGAAAACGCGAAACTGGAGTCACGAGCCTAGATTTAAGTCTACCAATTGAGATGCGGCATTTATCGTGCTTTTCAAGAAATCAGGGGAATCACTGGGGAGGCAACTTTCGTTGCCCAACCCTTCAATTCCAACCCCGGCAAGAAAACCCAAAGGTAATAAATCAAAAGACGACGAGGACGACTAACGGAAAATTGGACAACAACAACAGGATGCATGACGGGAAAACATCAACAGAATAGAAAAGTGGCCTTTTGAAGAATTAAACTGGACTGTTTTCTTGAGCTTTTTCCTCTTTATTGATTTCTGGATACCGTTTATTTTTCTCTGTCATATAGCGTTTGCAGTATCTTGGTGCCAGCCTTCAAGCTTGAGATTATGATAATTGCATGCGTTTTAATTTTTATTTCACTGTGGTTTCGTGAAAAGAAGAGTATTGCTTCAAGCATTTAAGTATTTTTGTTTAATTCGACCGTGAAACCGATTTGTTTAAAAAATATATATTGTTACATAGCCTGAATATTGTAAAATCTCCAAGTGTCGGCGTCCATTTAACAATCGGGTTATGTATATGTGGATGATTGATTACCTTAATATATACAAAGTGTATTGGCATCTATAAAGATGCATTTGGAAATGAAAATGTTCAATAATTTTGTTTTTCGAACTCACCAGAAAATTCTAAGTTAGAGGGAAAATTGGCGAAGTTGTGGAAGGACACAGTTATCCCTGCAATCAAGAGTTTTAATCAGTATCTTGTTCCACTTGTGAAACGAAGGCTTGGTCTGTTCCCTTTGTCATGATGTAAAGGCCTGGTGGGAAAGCACGGCAGTCATAAGAAGAATCATGTGACTACTGACGCTTGACGAGCGAGAGAGGTTGGTTTCCCATTGGCCTGGTTGGCGTTGGTGACTAACGCGGGGATCTGGGCCTGTGACAAGACAAACGCGGGAAAAAGTTATTAAATTATTCGAAGCTATGAATACATGGAAGTCGCAAAAAGCAGTGAAAACTATCAACTTTTGATGTCCGTCCACGTTTTCGTTGCTTGTCAGTTATGATAACATTTTCAGGTAGCCTGATTTGCTTTATGGTAATATATATTGATGATATGGTGTAAGGGAAGTAAAACCCTGATCACATTACCTGGTACACACTGTCCTTCGATGTCCATTTTATATCCTTTTGTGCATCTGCAGTTTCCACGATGGCAAACCGCGTGTTTTGTACAATTGCAACCTTCGGTCTTCACCTCTGAAACGTTTGCCAAAAGAGTTCATTTTATGTTTTAGCTTCTTAATACAGAACACAAGCTACTCAACATAAAGCAACTAGGAGTATTAATACTCACTCATGGGATGCTCGTGCACGACTGAGTGAAGAGACATGGCGACGATACTATGTGAAGTAGCGTTTGTTGTCTAGGGGTTCAGTCCAACGCACCAACCGCTCCACAAAATATATAGCATGTAAAATACTGGACCATTGAATAATGCAATTCTAGAGTTTTGATTGGCCTAGTGGCCATGTGATATTAGCCGTTATACCATGTCCAACAAACGGCGACTATTTCATCGTCTTCTCGACTTTCTTGCAAAATGTAATCAGCAAACTCAGCAGTATTTCTTCGTTATTTTTAATGAATAATTATTACACCAGCGCTCTTTCGATTCCCACACTGATGTTCTTTTCAAAGAACAGGAGATTTTGAAATTCTCTGACATTTATTTATACCAGATAGGTAAATTCATGTATCTATTTAAAAGAGGCTTACTTCCTAATTATTTTCGTGATATGTTTACTCTCGCAAGCCAGTTACATTCGCATTATACTAGAAATTGCACCCTTTTTACATACCTCCCTGCCGAAATAATATTCGAAACTTCTCAATTCGGTTTCAAGGACCTAAGTTTTTCAACTCGTTAAGTCATGATGTTCAAAACAGTGAAAGCATCCGTTTGTTTGGGAAAAGACTTAAAAAATTACTTCTTTCTTAGGTAAATATACTCATTGTTGAGCTACATACTTCTTCTTTTCTTTTCTTTTCTTTTTAAAATAATACATTTCATATTTCATGCTGTCTCCGTAATTCGTATGATGTACCCTATATTGTCAGGAAACCTATAGTTCATAAGCCCCGGGCCTCTATATAGGCTTTCTTGTCATTACCACCTTAAACATTTGTAGTCTATCCTCTTAAGTTTAAGTTATTATAAATTTCTTGTGTTTCGTATTTTTAAATTTCTAGTGTTTTGTATTTTTATGTGGTTAATGGCAAATAAAAATGGAAATGGAAATGATTACAGCCAACTCGGCGTTACGCGCCTCGTTGGCTATTACCAATGCATATCCAACGCACGCTGGTGGAATAATCGTTAAATATACCAGTTTTTATTTATGCTGAATACGTGCCTCTGCATGTGAGATTCTGAGCTCCATGGACCAACGTAAAGCCTTCGTTACAGACGCAGCTGTATGTTCCATTCACTGACTTATGACATGTGGTTCCATTTGGACACAACAGGCCTTTCATAAGACACTCGCTTATTTCTGCAGAGAAAGCCAAGCAATTCGTGTAGAAGATATGTGTCAAAGCAAAGTTGTTTTTTGTTTAGTAAATTGTTAGGATGTAATTCAGGGAATTAAGAAGCTGGAGCATCTCGAGAAAGAAAACAGGAAGATTGGTGGCTATAAGTTTTCTTGAAGTAAAAAGGAAAGGTAGCCTGGTCGCAGATATGAAGTGCCCTTCGCCGGTATATACCATGTCTAGTCGGGTTTCACCTTGGTTTTGAGTGGTGACAATTCCGGCTGCATTAGAGGCTAAAGGAAAGGCCACCGAAAAAATTACATTGTTTGAGCAAGACCAAAAATCTCAATAACGACAAAAATCTCAGTCAAATTAATCGCATATGGTAACGGCCCTTGGTGTAATGTGAGTCCCGTTTATACTTTTACACTGATACCTTCACACTTTCCATCATCTGACTTTTTGAAACCCAGCAGACATTTGCAGATTGGAGTTTTGGGAAACAATGGATCAACAACGCAAACAGAATTGTTTCCGCATTTGCGTTCCTCTGGGCAGGGGCAGAGATTCTGGAAATTAAAAGACGAAGAACATCAATGACGTCATCAATCATTTCATCGGAACGATGCATGAAATTACCCTCATCGTAAATTGCGCAAAACTTCAACATATTCGCCAGTTGTCATCCTTGTTTCTGAATGGCTAAAAGCCGCTGATGATGAGTTTTAAAAAGTTCACCTCTGCAGTAGATTCCATTTCCTGTCATGTTTCCCTTGCAGTAGCATTTGCCATTAAAGCATTCTGCTCTCTCATGGCACTTGTGCTCTTCGTCACACAGATGCAGTGGCGCTTGAGAAAAAGATGCGAAAGAGGTTCAATCAGTTACCTCGAGGAGGTCTTCCATGTTTAGCTAAGTTGTTTTTTTCAACAGAGGCATTCAACTACACTATATCACCATCAATTCTTAAACTGTACACAAACAGCGCGCAATGTACCGATAAAATAACATTCTTTCTAATTGTCTGAAAGCCTGCAAACAAAGCAGTAAAACGTGAAAGCAAACGGTTCGAAATGACCGTAATCGATCACACGTTTACATGAAATCAATTTAGAGTGATGCTGTCAGAGCATTATCCGAGAACGTAATTCGACGGTCATCCGGGATCTTCCGATGGTAATCCGGGATCTTCCAAGGATTATCCAGCAGGGCTGCTGATGATTCCACAAATGAAAATAACTCACCTGGTTTGCAGGTCTTTTCGTCTTTTATAAGTTCATCCTTACACTTGCAGACCCATGATGGCATGTGGAATATGGCGCACAGTTCTTATTGCTAAGACATTCTGCAAGAGCACAACAACAGCAACGGAGTATAGGATTCGTAATGCACGTCATTCATTGGTTAGCTTTCACTCATCCGGCAGTATAAGGCCTGATACCAGTAGCACGAAAATCTCGTAATCTTTCATTAAAGGGGAAACCATTTGCAAGCCGTTACCACTTTAAGTCGCAAGGGGGATAGGGTGGGGCTGTGTAATTTCCTACCTACACACTTTCCATCCTTTCCGTAGCTGTAGCCCTCTTCACATCTGCATTTAGGTTTGTCTGGAAGCAGAGGATCTAGAAGACACCTGCCATGAATTCCACATTGGTATCGGCCAGGACAGTCCAAGGATACTGAAATTAAAAGACTGAAGTGATCACGAGGTCTGAAAAACAGGGAACATGTTTTTGTCTACCGGAAGAAGCAATGGCTTTTCACCTAATTTTATGATGTTGTAAGTGGAATTACTTCTTCAGAAATAAAACTTGGACTAAATATTTCACTTCTAGTTTGATCAGCAATGATGGGAGTCACATTGCTTACTGTCACGCTATCCTCTAGTTTTGGATCACGTTACTAATGGTCCGGTGGATTGAAGATGGCTCAGACGATCATATCGAAAGGTTTGGCACCATGGAAAGAATTTGGATCGTCAAATCAAATCAAATCAAATCGATTTATTTTAGCTCGATAGAGTGAGGAGTGGTTGCCCAGTCTCCCGAGCCGGGGACTCATGTATTAAACGCTCGAGCATTCCGGATCGAATTGGATTTTAGAAGTGTTGGTTTTGAGGAGAGGGGAAAACCGGAGTACCCGGAGAAAAACCTCTCGGAGCAGAGAAGAGAACCAACAACAAACTCAACCCACATTTGACGCCGAGTCCGGGAATCGAACCCGGGGCCATATTGTTGGAAGGCTAGTGCTCTCACCACCGCGCCATCCCTGCTCGTGATATAGGTCACGAATTCATC
>JAEMWC010000707.1:12500-27500 GCA_016490735.1 Pachyseris speciosa
CCCACACTGCTGAGCCATATTCCAAATGCGGCCTCACAAGTGTAGTATAAGCTGCACGCTTGGTGACTTCTGAGCAGGGATACAGATTTCTTTTTACAAAACCAAGAACTGAACTAACTTTGTTTATTCCCATATTCATTATTTAATCCACAGTTCAAATATATGATTTTCATATGTTCATTCTCATATGAACTAGCTTTCCAATCTTGTCTACATGAGAATTCCACTGTAAATCACTAGACAACCAAACTCCAATACAGTGCCAGAAGAGGAAAGCGGTAGAAACGCTTCCCCTTCAGGAACAAAAAGTTATGAGAACGAACGACGGATGGACTGATGGACGAACGGACAGACGAATGAAAGAATAAATGAATATAAGTAGATTTTAGCATGCATACATATATAATCAAGGATGGATTTATAGATGCCGAGTGGATTTGATAGCCGGATTTGACTGAATACGCAATAAATTTTCTAAAGGTGATTCCGTTTTACCTCCAGTATCCTTCATACATGACGGCAGCTGCGGTCTACCGAAGTATCCGCTGTCACACCTGCATGCGACTGTCTGTGTGCCTGGTTTCCTCACACAATGCGAGTTTTTGGTTTCTTGAAGTCCGCCGGCTGTACAAGGGTCTTTTTGAAAAGGACATTTGATCCACACTGTCAGATAAGGAGAGAAGTTGCGTTAAACTTAACTAAGCATCGGTATAGTGCGATCAGTCCACCTTTCCTTTCAAATCAAGCAATATTTGTCACGCAATGAGAGCACCCGCAAATTAAGAACTGAAATGAACTTATTCATCAGATAATCCTTGAATATAGTTTCAAACGAAGAAGTAATCGGGCATAACTTGTTAGTCACAAGTAAACCGCGGGAAAAGTTTTCTATTAAAGCCGCAATGATTCGTTCCCGGTGTATAACCCCAGAGGGCTCGCATATAAAAGGGGCGGGATGCTCGTCGTCTCGCTTAGGGGTGTAAATTTCGGATTTTGTTCTGGGCGAAACGCCATTATATTTAGCCGCGAAGGTCTCATTTAGGGTTGCGCGCGAAGAAATGTAAAAAATGTTTATTTGAATGTATATTTTTAACTTTTTTAGGGTCAAACGAGCTTGGATCACGCCCAAATTGGTCTCCTTCAGGGGTTTAATTCAAAATTTACGACCAGCATCCCCGCCCCTTTCATGAGTTGTTAAACGTGAAAATTTTACCCGAGCGCGCCCTGATTATACCCAGGGCCGGGGGACTCTCATATGAACTTTTCAGGCTGCGCCGATTTACAACTACGTACTTTTGCATGCAAATTTTGGCCTACTGGACGTTTTCTTTTCTGTTTAAAATCTTTAAAGAGAAGAATAGTCATGGAAATTTTGCTGCCGTACATACCATGTACTTGTACTTACGTTCACACTTCGTTTTTCCGTCTCCGAATGCGAGATTTTTAATGCAATGACATTCTCTCCGAATGCACCTTGCTTGTCCTGCTAAACAGTCTTTGTCAGAATTGCATTTTGCTGGTTCAGCTAGAGAGACAGTAAATATAGATTTAAAAATGTTGGTGAGGCTTAAACGGTATTTTTAATGACTGCAAATAAAAACAAAAGCAAACAAACCAAAGCTAGCGCTAATAGTTGACTTATTCACGGTAACAAGGTAAAGAATACAACGTACAAAATCACCTCCGACAGTACCATTGTTAGAAAAAAAAATGAGAAACACTGAGGTAAATTAAACTTTGTGTTTCAGTGCTCTGGTTAGCACTCAACATAGAACTCATTCGAATGAGAGCACGCCGACACGGCAGCCTGGAGGCGTATGAGGGCAGCTTCCCGACGCTAGAATCACCTATATCTTAGCCTGGCAGGACAGACGTTTATAAGGGGAGGGAGAGAGAAAAAAGATCGAGAAGCGGGAAGCTCGAAATCAAAATGGAGCTCCCTCCTCTTTGAACGCCCTGCCACGCAGACTACCTTCATCTACAATCTGTTCTCCCTTCTGCTTCGATTCTGAAGACGAATAATAAACTAGATTTAAGTGTGCGTTCTGCCTGATCAACACTGTCTACGCTGCAAATTACATGTCATCGATCAAGGATGCTGCGCGCGCTTTTTAAATCGACCATATAAGACAAGAGCTGGGCAAGCTTGCCATTTTTGTAAAAATTGTCCTCTTGAACGAAAATCTATTAATAACACTAAGTCAATTCTTTGTGAAATTTCAAAGTTCTTTCCTCTCACTCTATACAAATATCATACATATAACAGCAACGAGATAGTCATTGGGCAAACAGAACGGACTCTTAGGATGAAAACTTACGATAAGTGATTTGTGAAGATTCTAGAATATCGACGAATGAACAAATCACCAGCAAAACGATAATCTGTCTCATCATTCTCTGGGAAACTTTCCCTGTATCATGACTTTCCTCTGCGCAATGCTACAACTCCTCATGCTCATAATAAAGGGTTCGAAATTGGTTTTATCATTTGACGTAATAATTCCACTTAAACCGCATAATTGCACCACTACGTTGTAAAGACGAACACAGGAACAAATAGTTTCTTTTTTATCTGTTTTTGTTTTTGTTATTTTCTTTCTTTCTTCCTTCATTCCTTCTTTTTATGTTTTTGTTTGTTTGTTTGTTTTTACAAGAACGTGGCAAAAAAAAGACGTGCGCATCTTTTTTTGCACAATCGTCTAATTCATTTGAGTTTTAGGTAATTGTTATGAATAGGTAAACAATTCAAACAAGAGCAAAGAACATTGCTTAGTGATATTTCACAGCGGTGATTCGCCGAAGACGCCGACTACAGTTTTCGTGGGAAAATATTCCTAGCAACCGAGCGTCACCTGGAAAGTGTGTAAGTGAAGGCGAGGCCACATAGCAAACAAAATGGCGGTTTAGTTGGTAACTCGACAACCGTATAAACACAAAACTTTTTCATGTTGCGAGACTAATGATGAGCCCATAAGCGTTCAAGAACTGTTAAAATGTTCCTGGGAAGTCTTGTGGTATCGAGATTTCTAAGTCTCGTTGCTCACTTTGTTGTCACTGTTATAATATTTTTATCAAAGGTCATTGTCTTCATAATTTTTGTTGAGTGCTGTAGCTGTAATCACTGGGCACGCATATTGCAACAGAAAGTAGCTGATTGAGTGTTTTTTTCTGAGCTTATTACTCAAACTAAGATTTTCTTTATTATTATGATTCCATTTCAGGATGCAAATGTTAAAGCTTGTCTGCCACTTCAGTATACAGACAGTGAATTTTCATCCAAAGATGTTGAGTATGTATTTAGCTAAACATCCATCCACGAATTTTTAAACTTGTAATTTCCTGTTTAGTTTATTTAATGAATTTTTGCTTTTGTGATAAAGCTGTCTTAAAATACAGTTTATAGTCTTTGAACAGGATTTTGCAAGTCAGTCGTTGTAGCTGAAATATGGATAATATGGAAATATATGATATGCTTGCAGATGGGCTAGTGCACCATGGCCAGGTCCATTGTTAGTCTATTGTTTTCTTCCATTGTGTTTGGTTTATTGTATTGTTCTGGTGTACTGTTTCCCCATTGTTATGTGCTTTGTGATGTCACCTGTGAACTCGGTATATGGTACACCAGCCTGCATTATTGACATTATTGTTAATAATATTTAAATGTCTTCATCAGGTTAATAGTAGGATTGTCCCTTACTCTGGTGTTTCTTGGGGTGGAATTTGGAGGATTTCTTGGTGGTTGCTCCATGTTCAATGGAACTGCAAGCATGCTTTGTATCCTTTAAGATACAGAAATATATTTTCTAATTAGCAGCGGACAAGATAATGACTTTGGCTACCGTATTTCCTCAAATAAGCACCCACACTCTAATAAGCGCCCTCCCCCGAATAAGCACCCACCCTCTTGGCCAAAATAGCAAACAAAACTCCTTCTCGAATAGGCTCCCTCCTCCCCCTCCCCATCACTTTCTTAAACAGTAGTAGTTATTCAAGGAGAACCTGTTTCTATTGCCTCCATTTATAGTCTTTAAAAGTTTCAACTACACCAGCATCAGTACATGTAGGCGAACAGCTTATTTTCCGTTGAACTAGTCACTTCCGGTTATTTCCACCTGAATGTGCTTGCACAGTTCTAAAAAATAAAGCTACAGGTCATTTAAAGAAAAACTTAATAAGTACCCCCCCGTCCCCCACGATAAAGCACTGTCCTTCAAATACGTGCCCTCCTTTTAGCAGAAATCAGAATCAGTATGATATACACAGAAATGCCTTGAAACAGACTTTAGTTGCTCAGAAGGGCCACCTTCGGCTTGGAAAGATTCCAAACCTATGTGCAATAATTAGTACAGATTACATTGCTCCCCTTTCAACAATGGAGTGAAACAACTATGCTTTAAAGCAATAATAGAGGCAGTGGTTCATGTGTGAACTGAACGCCTGTACGATGTTTTTACAGGAACCTTGCCCTAACTGGGTGACCAGCCATTGATAAATTGAAGGGTACAGAGTATAGGTAACAAACCTATAGTGCATTTGACAGTGATCTTTGTTCAATTTTTAATTGCTAGTTGTTTTACAATGCCATTGCAGTAAACATTTTCCTTAGTGGTACAGTGTAGATTATCCTTGACTAAACATCAGCCATTGCAGCTCATTCCAGTGCTGCTATTTCACTCTCCATGTTTGTTCTTGAAGAGTGGGACTGTGACAAGTTTTGGTATGTGTTTGGATTCTGTAGGTAAGTGTTTAGTTAGTAACAAGTGTGCTGTTCCTCAGTAATGTGGAAATTCAACCAACTGAAAAAACTTCCAATAGTATACAGTGTATATGTTACTAAAAAGTGTTTGTGTATGGAAAGTTGTTATAAGGCATACCTTGATATTTTTTTAGAGAAACCATCTCTAATACAAAAGTTATCTTACTGTATGAACACCCTTTTCCTCATGAAACCAAGCTGTTTTTCTTTTCAATTGTTGGAACAGCCTTGCAACTGTCTTGAAAGAGGCCAATGTTTTATCCATTTTAAAGCCAAACTGAAAACGTGTTTAAAAGACTCTGATTTTTTTAATTCTGATGTAATTTTAATTCTACTCAAAGAATTAACCTCTTTTTATTATTAGGTACATATTTTACTTTTCATCCATTGTTATTTATTTTGTATTTAATTCAGTTATAAACTAATTAGGAGGGCTCCACTGAAAACTCAGCCTAGGTGAGTTGGATCCCCTCACAAAATATTAGTGTTATTATTATTATTAGTACATGCATGTAAATTGTGCAGCATACTAACATAAGGTGACATGAATAGTCATTTTTTGTATTTTTTTTTATAGTAATAAAGGTTATTTTGTTTCAGTGTCTTTCCTGTCATCATGGAAATTTTTGTTCTCCTTGGAGTCCTGATATTCCGTGCAGACAGATAACATGACTTCTGTAAAATTGCTCACTTCACAGGACAGTCTGTTTGAGCTATGTAGGTAACTTTAAAGTCAAGGGTTTACACAACACACATTTCCATATGTAAGAAAAATCCAAGCAACTTCTAAGAATAAATATTGTTTTAGAAGTTGTGATATTTACATGTAAAATACCTCTCTCAACTGGCAACAATCTTTCACTAAAGTAGCTTCGATGTGATTTATGTGCTTTCCAGCTGAGTTGCTAGTTTGCAGCGAGTTTAGTTAGCCTTTTATCAGCATAGACACTCAAGCCTACAATGGGAAGTTTCAGCAAATATCCAGCCCATCTACAGGAAAGTCTGTGGAAATTCGTAAGTACAGGGGGCCAAAACTCCAAATCTTAAAAGAAAATACATAAAGCTACCTCAGGTGTGGGCCGGATACTTCCTTATCTCAGTATGCTTAAATTACTTTTAGAGCTACTAGTTTTATAATAAGATAAATAATTATTTTAAGTGACGAAGTTAAATTGTAAATTATTGTAAAGGAAATCTTGTAAAAATAAAATGTTGAATTTTAATCTTAGTGAAGTTCGTCATGGGCATTTAGCACACAAAACAAAAACTCATTCATGAACTTACTGTAATTCCTTGAATAGCCGTCCCTCCATTAATCCCCCCCCCCCTGTTGACGGAAATATTTAAAATAATCGCCTCCCTCAAATAATTGTCCCCCCCCCCCCCTACTCCTCTTGCCATCTTCTCTTTCTTTTATCCCCTCCCTGTCAAGTTAAAAATTGACACCTTGGGCAACAAAACTGATCAGTGACGATTTAAGCTGTGATGCTGAGGATTATTGACATTGAAAGTAATCAAGGAACCAAATTTGGAACACTTAAAAAGCCTGTGTTCAGTTATTTGATGTGATTATTATTTTTTATTTAATGGGATAATAATTAACAATTATTCCTGAAGTGGAGATGAATAGTGGTGGATATTACCGAGCCGTGAAGTGGCGAGGTAAATATCTACCACTTTCACTGACACTGACGTGAATAATTGTTTTAGTATATACCACACAAGCTGAATTAGTGGACCAAAACGTTACTCTATGTGTGACAATATACCGACAAGCAGTCAGAAATTGTAAAATCTCGCGCACCGGCTGCTCAGAGGTGAATAGTACTTGCTAATCACCTCCGAGTTAACCAATCAGAGCGCACGAAAAGCACTATTCAGTTGTGTGGTATATACTAAAACAAAATATTTAGGGCATTACTTACAGTGAGCAATATTTGAAATAAACGCCTCCCTTGAATAATCGCCTTCCCTTGAATAATCGCCCCCTTTTGGTGTGGGAAAAAAATTATCACCCCTGGCTATTATTCAAGGAAAAAAGTATTCATGACTGATCAGGTGAGACAGTCAGATTTTGGGGCACAGTTAATTCCAAAACACAACATTTTCCCTACTGAGAATAAACAATACTCCAAAGCTTTAGTCTGTTAAGTATTTATTGAGGACAACCAAAAATGCCATATGTAACTGGGCTGTCATTATGTTTTGAGTCACATGTTGCACAACTGTAACTAACTTAATGAAGATTTAGCAACTTGTGAACATTCATAACTGCCATGATCACTCTCGTATTCATTTAGCAACTTGTTGGTACATGATGTAAATGTGAATAAAAATGAACCTACAACAGTCTAGCTTCCCGTGCAGGCATTATTTGTGCTCATCATGTACTCTGTTCATCTCCCACAGGAGAACTAAGCACTAACAACATCTGCATAATTACAGGAAGCGAACAACAGTCACAGTAGCCTGTAACATCTATGTCATGTAAGGGTTTTTTGTCATAACAGTTGTGACAGATTATGGCCCTTAATGACAGTTCTAGGCGAGTTCTCCTTGTTTGGTAACATTCTAATTACTTTTAATATTCACACGCTATCAACATTATTTTATTTTGATCCACAAACTCAAAAGCTAGAGACAACTTGTACAACATAGCAGACAGTTCCAAACAAAAGTGCTCTCAGGTGAATTGAATGGTCACACTTTAGGGTATCATCCAATCCAAGAAAACATAAGTACTGTAATATTCTTGTAAGCACAAACTCTGCCAGCTTGCAAGGTGTTTTTGAGGTCGTGATTATCATTTTTTCTCCAAAGCTGTTGCCATTCTAAGACTAATATAATTTACGCACAATTAATAGACTTCAGCTTTGGCTGAAAGAAAAGTTAATTTGTCACGGCTGCTTCTAAGATCATCTGTTTGATGAGATGGCATTATTTTTCTGGTGTGTCTTGTGTGTGTCCTTTAGTAACAGTTTAGAACAGTCCAGCATAAATTTAATTTCTTCATTTGTTGGGTTTGCATGTGCCTTCCATCTGACAAGCCCGTTGCAATCCACCAGAAATGTGTGTCCAACAATTGTGTTTTCCAGGATATTGTCTTTGATTTGTTTTGTGTTACCACTGTGACAGAGGAAGGTATCCTAAAAATGTAAATATAATGTAAATAAAGTCTTACCAAAATGGTTAGTTGTTGCAGTTGTCTGTTTGTTATATTTTACATTTCTTTAAGATAACTTGCTTACAGTAAAACCAAAAATAAACCTCAAGAAACTAAAGCAATAGAAAAATGTTTACTCATACAATTAGTCAAGTACATTATTATTGCTGCCAGGCATGGTGTGTTGTTTACCCCTGAGGGCAGGAGAAGCTATCAAGTGATGCATATGCTATCACTATTACATGGTTGGCTGTCGTCAGTACATGCGACTGTCACTAATAATAATGTAGGCGGGGATTTGCAAAAAGTAGCCAAGGAGTAAATATGCTGTTTTGCTATGAAAGTAGCTGGGGATCTAGTCCAGAATTATTAGAATTGGATGGGGAAAATCCCATGCCCCCATGACATGTAATAATTTATTGTGTGTCTACCAATTGTTTTTTTTTTGGAGGGGGGGGGGGGGCAATCCCTGATATGGGCTATATAGGTATGGTTTTTTAGCTGTTTTGTAATAGTAATTGGACCGAGTGGAGTACAATTCAGGGAGTAATCACGCGAGTAATTTCAAAATCAGACGAGCGCGAAGCGCGAGGCTGATTTGAAAATACGAGCGCGATTACTCCCTGAATTGTACGACATGAGGTCCAATTACTAATTAATCGTATCTATAACAAATTTCGAGGTCCAATTACTAATTAATCGTATCTATAACAAATTTCGGAATTAAAAATTTCTTTTGGAAGGTCTTTTGAGCGAAAACGTCTGTAGCGCTTTCCATATGTTTTGAAAACTGCAGGAAACGTTTGCAAAGGAAGCCATTAAAGCGCGCGTAATTGACGTGAAAATCACGTGGGTATCCAATTACAGGTGTCCAATTACAAAAAGTTCAAATTGGATACCTTTAATTGGACACCCACGTGATCACGCGTCGATTACATGACAAATAGGCGCGCGGAGAACCAATCACGATCGAGAATTTTGTTATAGATACGATTAGGTCTGAAATAGGGTATCAATTTTGACCATTTTGGTCTGAAATAGGGTATGGTTTGTACACTCTAGTCTCAAACTTAGTATTTCTTTTTAGAAACTGCTTCTTCATAATTAGGCGATAAGACCATCAACAAAAGCCCTTCTCAAATTATGTTTACTTCAACCGTGTATGTGAAGTAGGTCTGAAATAGGGTAGGGAAAATCGCAAATTTTGGTCTTAAATAGGGTAAGGGTTTCAGGAAGCAGGCTGCACACCCCGCCCAATTTTTCTGCGAGAACCCCCCCCCCCTCCCCCCTCCCCCTGCATTTGAATGTCAGAGGTAATGAGAGTGATTGACATTAGAGTAAACTGAAGACTTACATGTCTCTCTATTGGCCTTTGTTTTCTCAGATTTTTTTCA
This sequence comes from Pachyseris speciosa, assembly GCA_016490735.1. Classification (NCBI taxonomy): domain Eukaryota; kingdom Metazoa; phylum Cnidaria; class Anthozoa; order Scleractinia; family Pachyseridae; genus Pachyseris; species Pachyseris speciosa. The sequence continues at coordinate 21,814 of JAEMWC010000707.1, forward strand.
AACCATCTACTGAATGGTTTAAAGAACAATCCATCCACTACATTTATCTGCAGAAAGAATATAATGACAGCAAAACTGAGAATATTTGTAATAAATGAGCAGACATATTTATTATTCCTAGAATGGTACAATACAAAATACCAGTAACTGAGCACAAAATAAATCATTCTGCTTTGCTTCACTCAGTCCAGCCTTGGAGATGGGTGCAAGTCAAGAAGAAAATTACCATAAAGACTCGCAGATAAGCTGCACCTTTTCGTTCAAAATTGGGGGTGCAGCTTATCTACAAGAACATTTGGAAAAGGTGCCATAAATTTCTGTGAATTGACAATTTCATGGAAAAGTACATTAATATATACTACATAAAACTAAAACCGATTATTGGGCATTGCAAGTTTGGTGGCTCCTAAAAAGAGCCGTTGGTAATGCAAGTATTAGCTTATTTCAAGCTCACATTTCTGTTGCTGTTCAACAGTGTTAAACATTCGTTTAAAACGCTTTATGGTCGCTTTTCTCGAACAGAAGAATGTGACAGCGTGGAATTTTCATTTCCCCGCAAAATTGTTTACAACATTGACGACGGTTGTAGGGTACCCCCTTCCCCCTGGGACTAAGCTATGGACATTCAGAACGATAAACACGCAACACTCTATGCAAAACTGTCTATTTAATGAAGAAATACCTGTCAACAAGTAAAATAATAACATCAATCCTATGCCATAGGTGTGGACATGATTTTTATTCTACTAAAGAGCTTAAATTGTGGGTAAAACTTCGAAGTATTTTCCATTTCAATGTTGGTGAGTTTACGTTCGAAGAAGACAGAAGACTTCTTTAAGACTCAACTTTGAATTTCTTTCGACTCTTACTAGAAAAACTTTTTTTCCAAACTTTGAGTCGCTAAAGTCGGGGTGCGACTTATCTGTGAGGCGGCTTATCTGTGAGTCTTTATGGTAACTCTCTCAATCCAAGCCCTTACAGTAAAAAAAAATTGCGAACTGACGTGACTTTAAGCTTCCAGTGTATAATTATAAAATGGAGAAAATATTTGGACTAAAGCCAAGCTGACCCCATCTGCTGCACCTTTTCAAACTTGTGAAATTCTCCCCTAACATCAATTATTCAAAATCTTGAGCACAAGCTAACTAGTTATGTACCATACCTCATAATGCTGGGCAAGTGGTTCTGAATGAAAATTTTCCATGAATGGAACTCTATACTTGTCACACATTGTCTGCAAAATAATTATGTCGGTGAGATGACAGCTATTTAAGACCCAGTTTTTGAGAAATGACTTCACAAAGGATTATCTACAGTAGGCTTTTCCATGTTTAACATGACTTGTGTGGATGAAAACCATGGAAGATCTCTTTATGTAAGTAAAACAATAACAATAAAAATTTAATGTCTTATTGCTTGTTAAACTACAAAACAAGCATTACAGAAATAAAATTATACAAACTATCTTACCTCTCCAAAGCCTCTAAACCACATCAAGAGCAGTGTAACATGGCCAGGGAAAACCTTTTGTAAATCAACTTCTTTACCAGCCAAATTTCTTGCTTTGAGGTCAGGAAATGGGAGTGAATCCTGCAAATTATTAGACACACTAAACCAAAACCGTCAAACAAGCTGTTTGAATCTTAACATGTACATATCTTTTTTTATTTTAGCAACAAATACGCATGTAGCAGTTTCCAACCTTTAGTTGGTACAGTGACAGTAACACAGGGATTATCCAAAAGTTAATTATTTTTTGACATATTTCACAAATAGTAATGGTAGGCAATAAAACAAAAATCTACATGTATTAATATTTTCACCCTGCTGGCTTAGAGTGCACCTAACACCAAAATATTTTTATCACCGAAATAAATCTTTGCACCACTTTGAAATGCATTTTACCTTTTTCACCAAATCTTGACTACATACTTATCTTGACCTTTTCTAGGCTGTAAAAGTTACAAAATCTGGCCGTCATCTGCCCCACACCCTAGCTAGTGAGTATAGTGGATCAATTCTCAATAAGACATCACAAACTGATTTACATCACATTAAGTCTTTGTAAACATGCATGCAAAGCAGTTTGTGATATCATCGAGAATAGACCCAAGCCCCTTCTGACTAGGTTGTGTACCCAATGATCCTTCATTTTTTGTACGCTGTGAAGCCAATAAAAAGTCAAAAACTGGAAATAAAGGCGAAATGCTATTGGGACTGGTGCAAAGATTTAAACATGATTTCTTACTGTATAACTTATTGTACCTTTAGTTCACTAGGTTTTCCAAGAGCAAAGAATCTTTTACCACCATTCGTGCGGAATTCTAAAACAAAAGAGAAAGCAGTGATAAAATTTGTCTCCTAAAAGTAAAACTTCAAAGAACATTTACACACAACACGACTTCATTACAAAACAAAGAACAACTGAAAATTCAGGTTCCTTGAAACCCACAAAATATTAAAATATAAATTCTTGCCTTGATTGTTTTATGTTATACTGTAAGTGCTACTGGGACATGAAAAGAAACTATATAAATAAAGCGTTTACATTGTATCATCATCATTACTGTTGTTATTGTTATTGTTATACTGGTAATTTACCTTGACAATATAAATAGCTGCCGTTTTATTTTAGAGGGAAATTCATTGATCTATTGATAAAAACAAGAAACATTCTGTGATTGATAATTGCCAAATATATACCAATTCTCCTAGTTTCTTGAAGGGGTCACCAAATCTCCATGATAAAAAGCAACCTGGGGTCTCACTAAGAGAAGCTAATATTTCAAAAAATCCAAGAGATTTTGGTGCGTGACAGCTTTCTCCCAATCTGACACAAACTTCTCAAGAACACAAGAAAAATATGTTCTGTCATCACTGCCATTACTGTCGATGGGGAGGAGTGTGGATGATTTTTCCAGAAGAGGTGGATTTTGTTTGGAAGGGGGTGTGTGCATGAAAGAGGGTAGAGGTGGGTTGAGCAAATAATGGGGTGGGGATTGGAGCAAAAGAAAATATCTCCAGATTTCATATCTCTCAAAGTTGGCAGTTCTGAGGTCATAACAAAATGAAAATTCCACAGAACTGATAGCCAACAGAGAACAGAACTGCTGAAATGCACATGTCATTGTCATTGTTATTGTCATTGCCATTGTCATTGTCTGTGGGGTCGAGCCCCAGACCAACCAGGGAATGGGGGAATACAAGAAGATGGATGGGATTCTTTGCCCAAGGATAGGGGAAAATCTCAACATTGATTTACAATGAAAGCTGAAGAGGTGATGGAATTCACAAGTTTGAAAAGAATGTCAGGGGGATTTTCTGCTGAGAAACTTGCAACCCCCCCTCCCCCACCTGGAGGGGAATAAAGTTTGGTTAAGCCTGAAAAGGATGTACTATTAAGATTTTTTTCAGACTTGGCACAATTGATAGTCATGCATAGGACATTGAAAAAATGCAATAAAAAGATGGGGTCACCGTGCTTGTTTTCGCCCTGCATGCTCGTTGTTCTAACTGGTTTTACGGAGTTGTGCGAGAAATGTTCGAAGCATGTACAACTGAAGAAAGCTGTTATTATGTAGCAAAAACTATGAATAGTAGTGAAAACTAGAGCCTAATTGTTTTTCTGGGCTATATTGTTTTATTGTGATTTCAAATTGCCGATCTTGCAAATAATGAGGAAATTGGACCACTTCGTCATCATTTCAAACTCCTTCCTGGCTCCAAACGTAGAGTTTCACCCCATTTATTATAAATAATCTATCTTCTACTATTAAACTTTTTTTCTCCTTGAAGTATGTTTTTCGTGTGCCTATTACGAGTACACTACACCAATAAAAAAGGGGGGTCACCATGCTCGTTTCCTTACAACACAACGACAAAGGGTAAATTTCAGCTGAAAAAGCTCAACGTCAAGGCAAATTCACAATGTTTCTAGTGTATGCGTGAATGAGCACGCGCTAAATGACACCACAAATTATGCGCAGTAAGGATGTGCCATGCAATTGAGAGGAATCACCTTAACTGATTTTACATTCCCCCTGGTTAGCCCAGGGTCAACCTCACAGAGAAGCCGATGACATGTGCAAAAGGCAAACCAGATTGATATTGGAGCAACAACAGAATACAGGGCCACTTTGGTCCACCTCATTTACATGCGTTGAAGGCTTTTGTAGAACGAAGCATATAATAATGAACACTATTGTTATTCAATGGTATGTAAATAAGTGACCCTGTATTCTGTAGTTTAGCCTCGTTTGATGAGCTTGTTGAAGGGAGCCGGCACTCGAGTCAAAGTTCACGGTGTATTCGCCTGTTGTCTCTTTAGCTTGGCATAATTATAACTGCACGACAACATAATTAGGTGCAACAAAATATGAAAAGTAAAAGTATATTCTTACCACGGAGATCAGCAAAATACCCTTGGTTATCTCTTTGACTCTAAGCAAGAAAAATATCACCCGGTAAAATACTATCGCTGGCTCAAATCAATTTAACTGGTCTGAGCTGAATGGACGAATGCTTACATTTTCTTTCTCTCTTCCTTTCTTTGCATTTTCTTGTCTGTTTTCACATCTTGAACTGTGGCTGCCTTCGTTACAAGGAGTCTCTGGCTCGGTCTTAAAATACAACACGGCTTTTCGAAGGATCTCCTCCAGATAGCCGCCATTTTGAATTTTGGTCAGCAGCGCCACGCAACTCAGAAAAGTAGTTTATGTAATACCACATACAACGTCTTGTCCCAGGAAGAGTACGATTCGGCTATCATGAAAAAGTTCTTTTCAACCCTGATTGTAAGGAAAACGACAACACTCTTAAATTTGCAAAACATGTTTCGACAGAAACTTCTGTCATCTTCAGTTGATAGATTTTCAAAACCCTGATTGTCCAAGAACAGGAGCCCATCACATGGGCTCCTGTCAAGGATAATGTTAGCTCTGTTTTTACAATGTTGCGTAAGTCCTTGCGCTTCGAGTTTTCCGGTCGTTAACAGATTTACCACTCAGTTCAAACTTTTCTTTGGAAGGGAAAAGGAGGGGGAGGGAGGATATGGAGCCAAAGAGAGGTGAAATATCGAAACCAGCGAACTGTGAACTCTGGAATGTAAGCAATGCTATACACATGGACCCTCCTAAACGGGTCACGAGATCGCCATTTTCAATCCCGGCTATGGTCTATGCCAATATTCGACAGGTTCTTCCCAAACTCGATGAACTGCAAGCAATTACTGATAATAACGATGCATCATTTGTATGTTTAACGGAGACTTGGCTAAATGCTGACATTTCGGACTCGGCTTGTGCGTTATCAGGATATACCTGTTTTCGTAAGGACCGATGCTTCGCCAACTGCGGTGGAGTCTGTATCTACGTGAAGTCATCGCATCAATGCCTTCTACTACCTGACTTTGATGATCCTCAAATTGAGTCGATTTGGGTCAAAGTACGGCCACACCGTTTGCCTAGAGGAACCTCAGCTCTGCTCATTGGGACTGTTTATCACCCTCCGAGCAGCTCTGCCGAACAAAATCCGCTACTGATTTCGCACATTCAGAAGAATATTGAGGCCTTTCTTAATAGCTGCCCTGATGGTTTAGCCATAGTGATTGGCGATTTCAATCCTCCATCGACACGAATTAAGTCTGCTGATGTTACCGTGGCAACTGGCTTGAGACAGATAGTCAGATT
>JAEMWC010000707.1:30000-42500 GCA_016490735.1 Pachyseris speciosa
TAATAGTTAGAGAAGGTATTTGAAACTGGTGAAGCGTAAGTACTGCAAAGACCCTATAAAGAGAAAACAGAAAAAAAACACCGTCAGAGATTAGTGATCAATACACTGACAGCTTTGAAGCTTTCAACCAACTCCTGTTCCTTAGAGCAGTTTTCAATTGAGTGTCGTAAAAACAAAACCAAAGCAATTACTCTGACCAATCACAGAAGACCGAAACAGTGCAACGAACCAATCAGAATTCGAAGTAATTACACGTAACCGGCGCACAACGCGGGAAAATACCCGCGTGCAAGTCACGGTTGGTTTTGGTTTTGCTTCTCATTGGTTGAGAAAGTGGCGCGAGCTTTGCTGGCCAATCACAGAGCGAAGTAATGCAAAACCAAAGCAAAACCAGAATTACTTTCGACACTCAATTGAAAAACGCTTAATGTGTCCGGGTGAACTGGACAAATTTCAAGTTTTAATAATTTTACTGGGAAATATATGGGCAAACGTTTAGAGAGATCTTGAGCCCAATTAATTCTATTAATTCTTGCAAACGTTTTGTGCGCCCGCGTTTGTCCCCGCAGACCACGGAAGAAGGAAACGGCAACCTCGATGCCAGGGCTTTTTCCTTGGAACAGTCAAAACGCCTGGAAATCGGGCCTACATACGAAGGTGGCTTTATTTATAGAGAAGTTTAAAACTGCACATACCCTAAATGCATCCGCCGGGTGATTTACGGCCAGGGGTCATGCCAGGGAACCATAGTTTATATGGATTGCCAACTTTACCAGCGGGGCAGACACACTTTAAAGTCAGAGGAGAAACAATCCCAATACACTGGGCGGTTGGCTGGCAGAAGAGTTTTCCAATGAAGGTCATCAATCCAGCACAAGGTGTCATGCCTGGATCTGAAATGAATGGAAAAAGAGTTATAACAGGAGCGCATGAACAGGAGCTTCACTCTCCCATACAAGCCCTTTGAGTCAAACTTTGCGCGTACCTTTTCTATTTTTAGAACGCTGCCGTTTTCTAAATTCGCACGCACTGTTTAGAATGCCTAAGAGAAGGATCGGGACAACGCGCTCCCCACCTTTGGCCACAATTTTATTACGGATGCTTGTGTGCGGAATTTACTTAAAGTGCCTATGAAGCGAAATTTGTTTCTCGCTAATTTTAAAGTTTAATCCATAAAACTCAACATTCCAAAATTTGAGGTGCTTTTGATTAAAATCGGCGATTATACAAGCGTTTGAAATTGGGCTATTTTGCCTTCAAAAATGGCATTTGAATCGCGCGGCCAAAAAGACACGTGGCAATAGCTGTGACGTAATTTTGACGTAATTTTGGGGACAAGTATTCCAACTATTTCACTATAATTCATAAGTGCAAACACATTTTTGTACCCAAAATGACGTCACATCACGACCCAGACCCCTGACCATTTTTAAAGGCAAAATAGCCCAACTTCAAATGCTCGTAAAATCAACAATTTTAATAACAAGCACCTCAAATTTTGAGATTCTTGCGTTTTTAGGGGTAAACTTTAAAATTAGCAAGAAACAAATTTCCATTCATAGGCACTTTAAGCCTCCTGCAGAAAAAGCAGTTCTAAAATTAGAAAGATACGCGCAAAAGTTGACTCAAGGAAACAGTGCATATGGAGGTTCCTACTCATGGGCTCCTGGTTATACTTATTGCCCCCGCAGGGTTTTGGCCCAGAGGCGAAAACCCGAGAAGGCACTCTAGGAGTCCCCGCGTAAATATATACAAGGAATTTCAAAAATGTAAGAAATGTGTTTGTAGTATGGGGAGTGTTCCCGATTTGATAAAACTAGGCGCGCAAGGTTGTGCTGGGTAACATTCTTGCTTTCACATCAAAATGGCTGCTATGCTAGCAGTATGCCGTTCTCAGAAGAAAAAGACAACTTTTTAAAACGTTAATCAAAATAACAAGATCCACGGAACACTTGACAGCTTAAACAGTGCAAATCGGTTAGTTCATAGCGAAGAAATCCCTCTTCGAGGGCAAATGGTGGCGAAAAGACATGTGCTTTCACTGCGAATCATCACAATTTAACAAATAGATTCCATGTTGCCGTGCGTCTGTTCAGTAATAGATCACAGATGACGTCAAAATGTGGTTAAAAACAAAGAAGTGGCACACGAGCCGCAGGCGAGTGTATCACTGATATTTTTACCACATTTTAACGTCTTCTGTGATCTATTACTGAACAGACGCACGGCAACATGGAATCTATTTGTTTTATATAATAAAGAAACAAAAAGCGAAAAACTTGTTTATTTTCACATTTCTGGAAAAAAGTGGGTCGTGATGACGTAATCTGTGCATCTTTCCTCTAATAGATCATAGCTAAGAACCAATCACAACGCGCGAATTATTCACCGTATTATATAAAATTATATAGACCTTTTCCGAAATGTTTGAGCGCTTCTGGGAGTCTATCTTTCCAAAAATTACAGTTATACCGTGCTTTATATTTAATTGACCTAGTTTTTGTATTTTAAGCAACTTCTAGCGAAATTTGCGAAAAACATGCTCAGTTCGATTCAATAAATTGTCCTCGTGTTCGCTTACTTCGTCTTCGCGTAGATTTACTCGAGGCAAAAATTACATTGAACGCGTTTACTTTTCAGGCATAAACTCAGGCTTATCTGAATATTCTTTTGTTCAGGAAAGCTTATTGTCTGTTTTTCTGTGTGTCTAAATTCACGGGATTTCGTAGTACTTGATCTATACGTAAACAAACCCGACCGGCGAAAACCGCGCAAACAAAACAAAACAGCATCTAAATCTCAGTTGTTGAACAATGACATTAAATCAAATATTGTTTCTGCCATTGATGTACTGTAAAAATATGCTTCTTCCACTTGAAATTTACAGAACTGCCTTATTTCACTAACAACAGTACAAACATGAGCAACAATGTCTTCAGTATATATTAATAGCTGATAACTACTCAAAAATTAAAATACGGGGGCAGCTTTAGTGAAAACTATTTCTAGTTATTTAAAAAGCTTGCTTTACTGAAAAATACACCATTCGTAAAATTCATTCGAAACTACACCCGGGAACCGAGTGACGTATTTTGCATATCCTGCCTCGACCGGGAAGAGTCTAGTGAGGATATAATAATAATAATAATAATAATAATAATAATAATAATAATAATAATAATAATAATAATAATAATAATAATAATGATAATAATAATAAACATTTTTATAGCGCAAATTTACATGTAGATATCATCAAATGCGCTTTACAAACTATGTGAGCAGAAACAAATAATTCAAATAAACATAACATGATAAGAATCCCAACTGGCCGGAGGCAAACCAGTTGGCTATTTACAGGGACAACCGACAAGCTGAACCAGGGACTACCCAGAATAACACCAGCTAGCGGCCAGACGCGGGATTTGAACCCGGGGCAACCGCATTGAAATCCAGCGCCCTAACCGCTCGGCCATCCTGCCTCTTGATGACAGTTGCCAATCAACCACGGACTAAAAAGCGCCCTCCCCTCAGATAAACACAGTTTACAATTAATGAAGTTGAGTTATGAGTGCCTCCGTAATGTGAATATCAAATTAAGACAGACACTGGGGGTGATAACTGCCAGAGTTTTGTTACGTCTGTAGTGGTTCTTTTACGTCCCAGGGTATCAGATCAGAGAATTATGAAGAGTTGCCAGACGGGGCCTGCGGTTTATCGTCCTTATCCGATCGAGAAGACTAGAAAGTCAAACCGTTTGCAGATGTCATTACAAAGGCATCACTTTCTCCTCAATTATTTAAAGACCCTGAGTGTTGGTCTGGCCGGGTTTGAACACGCGACCTCCTGCACGGTAGTCTGGTGCTTTACCTACTAAGCTAACCGGTCGGCGGTTGGTGTTGTCATGCCTAATGTCATTGGTCACGTCATTGGTGGCGTCATTTTCCGATTTCAGTTTCACGGTTGTTTGTGCAAACAGTCAGTGAAAAATGACGATCATGTTTGGCTGTCTTAATTTTTTTAAATGGCTGGAAATTGTATCTAGTTTCAAATTTCGTGGGAAAACATGGGATAATTGTTCACTGTCAGACGAAAAGATTATGTTAATTGCTCTTTTAGCCCTTAATTTTCCGTAAGTAACCATATTCAGAGGCTTTTATTACAGCTATATAGGAGGAATCTTCGACTCCATTTGTTGCCTCATTAGCGTACATTAGCATAAATGGCAAAACATGCTACAGATAAACGCACACCAGAAATTGAAAGCACTCGGCAAAGTTAGTATTCGCCGAAAATTTGAAGATGATAGGTTCGGTATGTTTTAGAAAGGGAGGTCCAAACGGTCAAGACTTTACAAAGAATTTATGGCTGGGAGGAGCAACTCTTTCCACCAAGCCATAAATTCCATATAATTGCCAACGAGCAGCCGAGCGAAGACGCGAGGCTGCGAGGCGGCAGCATAACAAAGCCGCGCGCGAAAGTTTCAAGGCCAGAGGGAATCTCGAAGCGATGAAACATAAGGTAATGTAAGGCCCAGTTCAAACGTCGAACTTCTCATGTACCGAATCTAATACAAATGAGAAAAATCTATTGTTTTCCCTCATTTGCATTAGATTCGGCAAATGCCGGAAGTTCGACGTTTGGTAACATTTATGACGTAATGCAGAACAGAGAATGCATTGTTTTCGAGCGAACACGTAATACAAAACAGAGAATACACGAGACCTGTGAGTGTGTGTGAGTCCCGTGCTCAACCCGTCTTCAACCAATCGCAATGCGAGATGTTAATTACGTGCAGGAGCCCATGGGCTCCTGTTACGTGTCAATCACACATCACGAGCCTTGGGCATGCTTTTAAACGTTTAACACAACCGAAGCCTTCCCTCTTTTCGTGGAGTTTTCTAGCTGTCAGTTCTTATGGTGCTTTTAAGCCGTCCGTGCTCGTGGTGATTTAAGGTGGCTGGTACCAGTTTTCAGCTTTTTCACGACGTAAACTTTGAGAGAAAAGAACACAAAGGTAAACTGAGTCCGTCAGGAAACTTTTGCAAGATTAAATCATACATTTAGTTGTTGACCGACAATGACTATTATTACGTCATCAGCTGTTACTATGGCAACGGCGCTTGAGGGTTATTCAGAGCTGCATTTAAGCTTCTGGCACTTATAATTTGAAAACTAATCCGGTGACCCCCTATTTTTTTCACGTGATTACTTTTTCCATTTGAAAAGGAAAGTGCAAAATCTTTTTAAAAATTTTCTGTCAAGCGGATTTTTTTTATAAACGCGAGAAAAGGCAATTTATAAGTAGTGTAAAATTTCTCTGATAGAATTTTCTTGAATTTTGTGTGACGTTTCCTCTTTACAAGACAAAAATGTTTAAACAATAAAAAGAGGGGGTCACCGGGTTCGCTTTCTTGCAAAAACCTTCGTGAGTTGAACAATTTCCACGCGCGTTTTCGCGCATTTCAAAATCTAGATTCTAAAAGATCGATATTTGCTCATGCGCTTTGCTGACTGCCGCTAACCATTACGCGTACACGGGCGGGCACCTACCGTAGCCTTGTTTGCAGTCCACGTGCTGAGTTGATTTCAGTACGGTGGAGTTTAATAGTCCACAGTTGTTGTTTTTACTATTTGGCCAAGCGTTTAGGCTCACTTAAAACAATTTCTCCACAACTTGTGGCATGACTAAGCATGTTTATGTTAAATAACACCAAACAAAAGAGTGGAATTGACTAAATTGCTCGCAGAACACCTGAGAACACATGTCAACTGCACGCAGCTCTGACACAAATGCAGATATGATTCGCGGCAAACAGCAGAGGTGGTGAGGCAGAGAAATAATAGATTGTTGAGATGTATTACCTGTGAGTAAAATTGAAGTGCTATCCCAATTTTTCAGTTTTACAATTACTTTCCAGCTTCTTATCCTCCCGGTTCCGGACAAGATCGATCGCAGTAGAGGTGGGAATTATCTATTTGGAACTTTGATATGCATTATCAATCTCCAAAAACAAATTTTCCTATGTAAATTGAATTAACTTAAGTCGATCGAGTACATACGGCCTCAGATAAAGGCTAATTTCTTTTGAATAGGACAAACGTAGCCTTGCTCGAAGAAAGCCTCGCGCCGCCATATTTGTTTTTGTTTTTCCCGTTATTCAAATCTCGCGCGTATAAAGTGTGACGCGCGCGCTAGTGGCCAGACTCTCCACGCGAGTAAAACCGGTACCAGCCACCTTAAAGCCGTCAATGACGGACACTTGACTAACGTGCAAGCTGCATTCTGGTAAATTAAGGTCATTCATAGAAATTTCAAAATAAATTGAAGAGCGCGCGATTGTACGTAAAATCTTTGAGCGATAGCTATAACTAGTATCATAATATTATTTGTACTGGTTACTAAGAGTGGTATGCTCTTTTAGTTGATGGTGTCCATTTGTTCGTAGCTTATGGTTTGAGATGCCAATGAGGCAAAATGTAAACAGTGACGTCGGCAAAGATTCTCCTATTCTTACCAGGTTTTTCGCTTTCTTCACGTCCCCAGTGACCTGTAAGATCCGAACTGCCTTCCCCTAAAGACAAAGCAAAAAGCAAGCACCAGTTAACCTTCACTCAGAGTGGAAGGAGAGCGTACTACGGCGTGCAATTGAACTAGGTCGAACTTTCGTACGGATCCTGCATTAAACAAAAAAAGTTCCCTTTCCCGACAAGAAAATTATTAATCTGAGAGTTGACTTTAAACATAAACAAATCACAGTCATAACGTTTTAGGGAGCCGAAGAGGGACTTTGCCTATGTCCAGACAAAAGAAGGAGGGCAGTGCATACAAACGTCCAAACCTATTGTAGCTTCTCGTAAATCAGTAAATCGTAAATTCAAATCATAAAAAGACCATGCACTTTTAACTAGTGTGGAAATTGGTGACGTCATTTCCGGCTTTTTCACGGTTGTTTCTGCAAAAAGAGTGAACAATGATGACGATCCGTGAGGTTCTCTGAAGCCGACGTGAAATCCTTCACCGTGAGGAACAGGACAATACTAACACAAAGAAGAAAACTTCATATTGCTAAAATTATTCAAGGAATTTCTTGTAAGTGAAGAAGAAAGGAGTGACATTGAAGAAATTCCAGTAAATTTGAATTAATCGGTGTTTAAAACGGGCAATATTATATTCAATCGCTGCAGATTTAGTAAAGGTAACGCAACATCAAGTGAGAACGCGAAAGCGCGGAAAGGACTGAACGCGACTTCCAGTGCTCAATTTGCTGTTCTGCCATTGGTCAAGTCGGTTTTTAGATCTGCGCGCGCAGTCGCAGCTATCGTCGCGTCGTCTTTGCTAAATAGCTAAATAGGGAGTTTAAGAAACGAGGACGCGACGGCAACGAAAACGTCATTTCAAAATATATCTTCTCGTTATTGTAGCACTTTCGCGATTATTCCAATTTGCTCAACATGTAAAATGTCGGGGAACTATCCAGTAATTAAATTTCTATGAACGGCGTTCAAGTAAAGAAAAAGAAAGAAATGTTTGCATCATGTGCTCACGTTCTCGCCAAAACCTAAAATTTGGTCATTTCACGTTGTTGTTTTGCAGAGGACGGGAAAGAAATGTACCAAAATGTAAAACGCACGTGCAGAGCTATTGTTTTTGCTCATTAAACCTATTGTTTTGTGACGTTCTCGTTGCCGTTGCCGTCCTCGTTGCTTAAGCTGCCTAATATGCTTAAAAGAGCACGGTCGCGATATTTTGGGTCATTATTACAGAGATCAAAAAAATGCATTTAAATAATGCAAAACAGTGAAATAACAGATTTTCAGGGAAGGCAAGCACCAAAGAGACAAAAATAAATGCAAATATGGCGAGGATGGAGAAGACTGAAACGGATTATAAATTACGTTTTTGAAAAAGTTAGCCTAAATTTTTCAAAGAGCTAAATGTAGCCTCTTGTTCCGTTTGGTCATACTTAAATCACCCTCAATGGCAACTCCCAAAACAGTTTTACACGCTTTGCTCGTACGTAAAAAAGGCCTTGTGTGAACCCACTAGGCAAACCATTAGCAAGATAGTTCTCGAGAATCAGAAAGCGTGGGTCCGATTTCTGCATCACAAGGTATCCCGAGTAAACGCACGTAGAGCGTCTTATTTTTCTCATATAACCAGGTACAGCTTTCACTAAATGAACCAAAAAATGTTTTGGAAGAATCTTCCACAGGCTTGAGTGGTTTGCGAGAGCTTTTGACTCGAAAGATAATTGTTAAATCGAAGTCTTTGTTTGACAACCATCATCGAGCTGTAAATGGATCGTAGTCAGAAATTAACGTGTCCCCTGTTTCAGTTTGAAAAGGAAGGTTAAACAGATTGAAGCTTAAAGTGCAATTGTGACCTACTGTAGTGACCATAATAGACACACCTGTCAAATGAGTTTAGTACTTTTATGAGAACTTACAGTTTCAAAATTCATGTCGGTTGTGTTATTGTCAGCTACTGTTTTGACTGACAGATAATAAAGTGTTTACAAGAGTTTTTGATCATAACTTCTTGCAACTTGGAAATAAATGTTATTGTTTTTATAATTGAGTGATTGCAGTACTATGTTCTGGCTTAATCTGTGTTAAATTTTAGATGTCAAGACTTTACAAAGAATGTATGGCTGGGTGGCAACTCTTGCAACCCTTGCTACCCTGTCATAAAATTTCATGTAATACCAAAATATTATTTGTACTACTGGTTACTAAAAGCGGCATGTTCTTTTTAGTTGATGATGTCCATTTTTTCGTAGCTTATGGTTTGAGATGCTAATGAGGCAAAATGTAAGCAGTGACGACAGCAAATTTTCTCCTATACTTACCCGGTTTTTCGCTTTTATCAGTTTTAGCCCTTGGACCTGGCAAAACCAAACCGGCTTCCCCTAAAAACAAAACAAAGAATTAATAAGCAGCCCTTAAACTACCAAGAATTTCATTCAGAGTGGGATGAGAGTTAACATGAAACTGATCTGTTTCATACGGACCCTGAATTAAACAAAAAAGGTTCCCATTCCTGAAAAGATAAGCTAACACCAGTATTAAATCTGAGAGTTGACTTTAAACTGAAGATAAACAATTCACAGTCATAATGTTATAGGGAGCCGAAGAGGGACTTTGCCTATGTCCAGACAAAAGAAGACGGGCAGCCGTTCGAATGTCCAAAACCTCTCATAAATTCGATCGTAAATGGATACTCAGTCACTTTTCAAGTCATAAGGAGAGCATGCAGTTTTAACTTCATATAAAAATTCAACTGGTTAGGTGAATTGGTTTCAGTCTACATTGTTATGGTACTAAATGTAAGAGTGTCTGCCCTATCTGTAGCCTCCTTCGCAGCCGTTGTTTGTGTTGGTCCTATTCTCCCTCCCCACCAACGTAACCTGGACCGAGCCGAACATTCCATTCCAGGAACTGACCAATCACATCGTGGCTCTTAAATTTCGGTGGCTAAGTTCCCGTAGCCTCCTTTGTTTGTGTCAGTTCTATTCTCCCTCCTGATTGGATACTCACACACAATGGGAATGGAATGTCCGGCTCTGTTCAGCAGACGTTGGTGGAGAGAGAGAATAGGACCGACACAATCAACGGCTGCGAAGGAGGCTACCCTATCTGGGGCTGATACTCTGGGTTGTTTATGTCTTAAAAATGAGATTAAGGAGGCTTTTTCACGGTGAAATCTCATTAAACACGGAAACACCGAAAGCAGTGGAAATTTTATCTCTCAAATCGACAGTCCGAGCTTGGCCTTTAATGCATTCAACTTATAATTCATTCAATATTCACTTTTCCCTTTCTCAAGCTTTTCATACATAAACGACACTAAATCCACATACAGCCTTGAATCGCATGATTCGCCCTCCGGCACTAAACTCTCGAGAGAAAATCCAACAATTCTCAGCTTATAAAAAAAATATTATGGGACTCAATTAAATGCTTACACTTACTCTTTTCCCTTGATCCAGCGCCGTCTTGAGCTTAGAACATAATGAAACAGTACAATGAATGAAAGACTAAGAAAGACTTAGTGAATATTGTCTAATACATACATACACTGGCTGACATACAAACATACAAACACACATACATACACTGGCTGACATACAAACTCTGGCTGTGTCCACCCCTAGTGCTGATCTGTTCCATTCAGCAAGTAGCCGGCTTGGCGTGATGTCCCAAAAAGGCTTATGGTGTATGAGGCCACACGCATAACAGCCATAAGTCAATGGGACTTTTCCGAGTGCTGAGATCATGTAGATGTAGATGTAGATGTAGATACACCTTTGTAAAATGGTGTAGTTGGTGCTCAAAGGTGTGAAGAGCCACTTTCAATTCGTTAGCAATTTTTTTTTTTCAAAAAAGCCATTCATCATTAATTTGTGAATATTTCCTTCGGTAGTCAACTTAAAAGCCAAATCCAGGGGAGGATCCAGAAAATCCAGAAAGAGGGGGGCGAAGAAATTGCGGCGAGAGTGATGAGCGAGACGTCGTTTTCCAGTGAGAGCTTGATGACAAACGTACTCTGAAATACTCATAAGTTTACTTTGTGATGCTTTCTCTTTCTTGATTCTCTTTTTTACAAAAAAAATAATTCCTTTATATTGGCAAAAAAACGTGACAAAGGAAATGTACCTTGAATGCATCCAGTTCCAATGTTCCAACCATCTCCGTGGTAACCAGGTTTACAAATACAAGAGACAGCATCTTCGTATATGTTCTGACACGGAGCATTTTCGTCACAAACAATCTGTCCGATAAATTCAGTTGCACCCGAGCAAAATTGTCCCGGTCCTAAACAGTGAGTGAATGAACAAATGAACGAATGAGTGAGAGAATAAGGAGAATAAGAAAGTGACTGACTGACCCACTGAAACAACTGCCTAACCGACTGACTGACTGACTGACTGACTGACTGACTGACTGAATGACTACTGAATGAATGAACGAACCAATGAACGAACCAACGAACGAACAAACGAATGCTATTCATTCATTCATTCATTCATTGTGTCATTCATTCATTCATTCATTTATTCGGAATGAATGAATGAATGAAGGAAGGAAGGAAGGAAAGACGGAAGGAAAGAATGGATCAATGGATGGATGGATGAATGAATGAAAAATAAACAAAAAGACACTCAGTAAATCTATTTTGCTCATATTCCATAAAGGGTTTTGAGAATTAACCCTACAAGTTACCTCGTTTTCTCTTTCTGTTTTGTTCAAAAGCTTATGCCCTGAGGAAAGGCTACAGAATTTTTTGACTGTTGGTCTTCCTTCTTTATGAACAATGCAACAAAACATTGCGTTTCAGCGAAATTCCGATCGATTTATCAGTTAATTCTTTCCTACAGATTCTGTAAGTACCACGAAAAAGAACAGGGATTTAGATTTGGGTTCGAGGTTGAGTACGAGAACGACTTTTCAAATCTATTTAGTGAGCTTCAAATAATCACTTCGTACATCAATCCTGTTTCTACAATCTCCTTATCTGCTATTAAGCAATAAGGAAGAGTGAGGGATCCAGGGAGGTGACTGGACTTTGAAGTTTGAAAGTCGTACTCGTCCTTGATGTCAATCAACCACTGACCAAAAAGAGTTCTTCCCTCATATAATAGACCTCGTACCTTGGGAGTTACTACGTTTTATTGTTAAGCTCTTATTTACATGAAACATGTTTGTTGTAGTCTTCAAGTTTCAACAACAAAGAAAGCAGTAAAAACGTTGAAACCGGCACTCTGTTATTTAAGATGAAGGTTAATTAAATATACATAAGACATCTTTGTAGTTCTTCTCTTGAACGGGACATCTCTCTAATAATGATAATTTAATAATTTAGAACTTATACAGCGCATTTTCCACATTTATATGATCAAATGCCCTTTACAAGCAGATGAAATTGGAATTTGGAAATGTTGTTTTTTGTGGAGGGGGGAAACCGGAGAACTCGGAAAAAACCCTCTCGGAGCAGAGAAGAGAACAACAAACTCAACCCACATATGACGCCGAGTCCGGGAATCGAACCCGGGCCACATTGGTGGAAGGCGAGTGCTCTCACCACGGCGCCATCCCTGCTCATCTCTCTGAAAGGTTTAAAAGCCCAGCTATAAACCTTAGCCGGAATGCATGAGAAGTTTGAAGTTCAGTTTGTGGGCCGAAAAGAATTTAAGCTTAACAAATGCTTGAGTGTTTGAAATATCAGTGAGCCGGCACCTGTTTTTTTATCTATCCTAAGCTCGGAGACAATCAGGACAAGAGTAAGTTTAAACGGGCGATAAAAACGCAATCTATGTATTCCTGTGACTCTGTGTAACCCTATAGTTCATGATAATCCAAGCCTTCGAAACAAACTTTAGCCGAACATCGGTTGAAATTGGAAACTATAGCATTCCCCGGGTTTCAAACTGAACAGTTTTCCGAGTTTCTTTCTTATTATAAGCTTAAAAACCTTATTTATCAAAACGAAAGCTTAC
>JAEMWC010000707.1:47500-52500 GCA_016490735.1 Pachyseris speciosa
CTACCCATATTCCAGCATGAGGCAAAATAAACAAACGGTACAAAGATTTAATGGATCATTGTAGTTATATACTTAGGCAACTTCAGCAGTTGTGAAAAGAAAGCCTGAAAAAAAACTCAGGCTTGTATGGGCCTCAACTCATGAACCCTACGATGCTGGTGAAGTGTTCTACCCACTGAGCTACAGTGTAACAGAGCTAACTGGGAGCTAGCCTGCGAACGCAGACGTATTTCCGGTTGTCGTTTCTCTCTGCCCGAAAAGTAACGTCTGCGAGCTCGAGCCGCAAAACGATTTCTGTGACGTAAAATCTTTTGTTTGGTAGTGGACCAATCAGATTAAACGATAGGTGCCATACACGAGTTACTCTCGCGCGAGTACGCGCTCTTTCATGTCTGGAATGTGCAGGCGAGATTCTCGACAACCATGAATGAAACTCCCAAGAAGATTTCCCACGACGGCGAATGGTGCATTCTTTGTAAAAGGACGTTTCCTTCAGCTAAGGAGAAGATTCTTGTGTTTGGCAAAAGCAGTGTTGATATAAGTTCTTTGGTTTTTCGTGCTACAAATGTTGATCTTTGCGTTTACGTCGACTCTGAAAAACTGGCCATTTGTCGGACGCAGTGCTATAATCGTCTAGTGCGATTCAAGAATGCCCTACAAAAGGTGGATGAGAAACGACAACCGGAAATACGTCTGCGTTCGCAGGCTAACTGGGAGCTGGCCATTTTGTTGGTTTGTAATAAACCTGTGAGTGATGTATAAATGAATATGAGTACACATGAAAGTCATGAATACAGGCACTGTATATCATCTGAATTTCTGTATGAGGAAACATTACTAACCTAGAGGTATTACCAAATTTCTAAGGAAAAAAAGTTAAGGGGAATCTAACATTTCAACACCAAGAGTAAAGAGTGTACACTGTCATGTTAAGAAAAGATTTGTATCTTCTACTTGTATCATTTTAATTTCTCTCAATACTGTTTAAAGTTGTGTAATCTATCTAACATTATATATTCCAGGAGTCAAAAGCACCCAGTAGAGTGATAAAGCAAAGGATATTAAATAAAGACTATTGAGCTACAAAATAATTAAAAACAATGTTAGAATGATCTGTTTCATTTGACTTTGGTTTTGTTATTGACTACTCACTCATTCGAAGTCCACACATTACTGATATGCATCTCTTGAAGTTTAGAATCCCAAATCTCTGATCCCGAACAATGAATGTTGTTTGAGCTCACAGCAATGCACTGCTCCCAATCAGTGCTGTCAGTATGGAGGCCAAGCTCATCAAAATTATAAACAATTCCATTTGATGCCACAACTCCAACGTGAAGATCATCGCCACTTTTGTAGTCTCTTCAAAAAACAAAAAGTCACTTTTGGTATTTTTTGAACCTTTAAAATCATTTTAAAGTTTGAAGAGCCTAATAGCCAGGGGCACCCAATAAGCCACAACAACCAAAAGCTGTAGAAAGGCATTTTAAGTACTTGTGTTAGGATGAAATTTTGTATTTTAAGTACTTTATGGTGTTTGAAGTCTGTTTAGAGTGATGTTTTCATTAGCTAGAAGAATTTGATCTATTTGGATTTCCTAGCTGAAATTTTAAAGCCCAAAAATGTTAGGGAACAAAATCTTCCTTTGAGAAAATTCTAGCTAAAATGAACTTTCCACAAACTTTAAAGGGAACTATTTTCTTTTACAAAATGCTAGCTGACATTTTTGACTGCCAAAAACAGCAATTACAACCTATCCGAACACTCAGGGACTATGATTTCCCCATTGCGAATCTTTTAGGCCATGTTTCAGTTATGAAAATCCGAGTGCACTCTTTAGTCGATGCCAAAAGCCCAAGGCGAACTACCCTCCACCGAACAAATATCTACCGAAACTTCTCATTGGGTGCCCCTGAATAGCCTCTACCCAGTAGATGAGGGATGAGGGTTTATCAGATAGTGCAACACTTTTAAAAAGACCTTTTAAAACTGGGAACTGAGCAACCTATTGGGACATTTCTTCAAAGAAGGCTAATAACCCAGGAAAACTTGTTTGAAGCCTCATCATACTTCACTAAACCTGGGTTGACTGTGATCACAATTTATAAGTTTAAATAGTAGTTAACCCAAATTAGCGCTTTGTTTCCATTGACTGAGCCCGGTATAAAATTAATACTAAAAGTATGTCAGCTGGGCAAGTTTCCTTAAAAGGGAAAATTAGTCCAGTACCACAACTCTGGTGCAATTAATGCCCCGAATCGTGTTCCTGTGGCTAATGTTCTCGCAAGATTACCAATGAATTAGCAGTGTTGTACAGTTCCACAAAATACCCATAATCACAGACACTCCTTCAGTGGAAGCTTATTATAATGAGGCAGAGCAGGGTCTCAAAAAGCTCAAGTTTCAAATAACCTTCCATTCATAAGGTACACAATTTACATGTATGGACAGTATGGAAATAACTTCTGGAAAAGTGCATCAAACAGTGCAGTACCAGTATTACCAAAAGCTGTCATGCAATGCTATTATATATTATGTTGCACAAAGTATGTAAAATAAAAACCAGAAAAATTTAGAGGAGTATCCTCTGTTACTTAGTTGACAAGGTTGCAGGCTGACTTGGCTAAGATCAGGGGACATTCCAGCCGATAAGATTGAGCAAGTTACAAGTTAATAAGCAGTAGGTGAAAAAGCACAGTTCACTGTCGGAGTTTATTGCAGAAAAGGTGAGACCACCATTTTCGTCCTAAACACATGAAATTATTGTCTGTATTTCGCAGGATATCTGTTGTGAATGCAAGATGCACGTTGAGTGCACCGTTTCCATATTTGGACAGTGTTACGGTTATGGTTATGATAACAAAAGGAAGCAAATCTGGACAATTTGTTATACTAAATACTGCAAATTACCCAAAATTGTTGCCTTTTGCTTTCTAATCCTACTGAGTGGAAGAAAGATTGAGTTGAGCCATGTATGTCAACTCTCACAGATTTTCTGCAAATCTCCCAGATACAGATCGAATCTCCCAGTCTCCTGTACAGGTCACCAGATCTCCCAGATAAAAGTCATTCAGGGTCTTATTTCTAAGAGATGCTACCACCATATTTCCTCGAACAAGCACCCACACTCTAATAAGTACCCTCCCCCAAATAAGTGCCCACCCCTTCGGCCAAAATAGAGAGTGCCCCTCTCGAATAAGCACCCTCTTCCTCTCCCCCTCACTCTCCTAAATAGTACGGATACAAAGAAAACATGCTTCCATTGACATTGTTACTTTATTTATGATCTTTTAAACTTCAACTACACCAGCAGTTTATTTTCCTTTATTCAGCTTGTACTCCTGCACAAGCCTGAATTTTTCTTTTCAGGCTTTTCACTACACTAATTGCTTAGATATTGTTCATAACTGTGATGACCACTCTCATCTTCAGTTCATTTTCCATTACATCACTTCCAGTTATTTCTATCTCCATGTGCTTGTAGAGTTCTTTTACATCCATGAGCCAAAATAAAGTTGCAGCTCATTGACAGAAAAACTTAATAAGTGCCCCCTGCACCACCCCCCCTCCCCTTGATTAGGTGCCCTTCTTTCTAATAAGCAACCACCCTTTTGGCCGAAATATGAAATAAGCAAAATATAGTTAAGTTTTTGTTTGTCTTCCTACTTCAAGATTGAGTCCCCAAGTTGGCAACAATTTTAGCACAGTTCACTGAGTTTATTGCAGAAAAGGTGAAAAGCAGCCATTTTCCTACCCCACAAATGAAATTACCTATATTTAACAATTATCCTGCAAAATCACACGGAATATCACTTGATACTTAGCTGACCCAGCCATAGGCCAAGTTGGCTAAAATCAGGGGATATTTTGCAACATTGAGTAGGATAACTGTTTCATTACTTACACACCGATACAAACAAAGCACAATTTACTGAGTTTACTGCAGAGGAAATGGAAAAAACGCCATTTTTCTCCCTGGCGCACAAAATTATGTATATTGCAGGATATCTGCCAAGTGCGCACGACATATCCGACTGTAATATGACCATATTTGGAAAGTGTTGCAATATGTGTGTAAGCACAATACACATTTAATGCACTGTGTTCATATTTGAATAGTATTACAGTGTGTTAAATAATTAGAATGGTTAAGATACTTCAGATAGCAAAAGTCAGCAAATTTGGAGAATTTGTTATATTAAATATTGCAAATTACCCAAACTTGTTGCCTCTTGCTTTTCGACGTGTGAGTGAAAGAAAGATCGACCTGGGTATGTAATAAACAAATCTCAACTATACGAAATATCGCTATGATTTGTTTCTCTTCCTACCTCAAGAATGAGCCCCTTGTTGGCTTCACCAGAAACACACAAGAAACATGTCTTTGGGAAACAAATGGACACGGCACCCTAAAGGGTGGAATAATCAGCGAACAGCATCTGAGGGATTTGCCACAAATCGGGCAGATTTCTGGAAATTTTGTGAAGAAAATATTCCACTGAGAAGTGCAGTGCTGCATACAGCGAACTGCTTCTTCCGCCTCACTGTTCATTACCCTGTAACACAAACTTCAGTCCAAAATTGTCGAGATTTTTAAAATATTGCCGCACGCACCGCCATCTTGAAAACTATTCGTTCCCAGGCTTTACTCTGTCACGTAGAAAACTTTATGGGGACAGACGAGGTTTTCTATTTCATGGTTCATTCATTCATTCATTCTTTATTTGCCATATATACAACATTTTGCAACACAAGATTGAAATAATATGGGATTGAAGAAAAAAGTAATGGCGAGGAGACCTGAAAGAAACCACGAGGCTTACATTAGTCCCATCTTTAAGGAGCTTAAACTTTTAAAATATCACGATATCCACTCGTTTCCATTAGATTTTTTACGTTTTCACTCAATAACTCTACACTCCCTTCCAAATTCAATAACCTCTTCCTAATAAACAATCAAATATATAATTATAATACTAGGAATGCCCACTCTTTTCGTT
>JAEMWC010000707.1:57500-90000 GCA_016490735.1 Pachyseris speciosa
GCCCCTCCCCAAACTGAATAGGCCTAATCCATATACAGGGTTCCCCCTCACCCAAAATTAGCTAACCCTAAAACAGCCTTGCCCCTCCCCAAAGTGAATAGGCCTAATCCGTATACAGGGTGTTTCCTTCCCCAAATTAGCTAACCCTAAGCAACCTTGCCCCTCCCCAAACTCAATAGGCCTAATCCATATACAGGGTGTTCCCTTCCCCAAAATTAGCTAACCCTAAAACAGCCTTGCCCCTCCCCAAAGTGAATAGGCCTAATCCGTATACAGGATGTTCCCTTCCCCCAAATTAGCTAACCCTAATCAGCCTTGCCCCTCCCCAAACTGAATAGGCCTAATCCGTATACAGAGTTCCCCCTACCCCTAAATTAGCTAACCCCAAAACAGCCTTGCCCCTCCCCAAAGTGAATAGGCCTAATCCGTACACAGAGTTCCCCCTACCCCAAAATTATCTAACCCTAACCAGCATTGCCCCTTCCCTAATCCAGATAGGCCTAAATCGCATACAGGGTTCTCCCTTCCCCAAAATTAGCTAACCCTAAAACAGCCTTGCCCCTCCCCAAACTGAATAGGCCTAATCCGTATACAGAGTTCCCCCTACCCCTAAATTAGCTAACCCTTAAACAGCCTTGCCCCTCCCCAAAGTGAATAGGCCTAATCCGTTTACAGGGTGTTCCCTTCCCCAAAATTTGCTAACCCCCTTTCCCATGTCTAGCTAACCCTATCCCTGAGTGTAATACTCATCATTATCATAATGTACATCAAATTGAGCTCGAGAGTGCTGTTTTGCAGAGGTCTCTCGCTCAATATAACCCTAATCCCTATAATGAGTTTCCACCCCCCCCCCCCAAATTCCCTCTATTTATTTTATTTTCTTCACCCCTCTATTTTAAACTACTAGTCCTAATCCCTATAAAATTATACGGAATTCCCCATTCCCCATTTCTAATAGTCAGCTAACCCTAATCCCTTCACATGTTGTGCCCCTCACCAAATTACTCCCTCGATGTGGCTTTCTCTGGAATTTTAATCTAACATTTCAGCTAGGTTTTAGTTGGTTGTTACTTTTACACTAATTGTTGAGCTTGAGAGTGCTGCGTTGCAGAGGTCTCTCGTTCAATATAACCCCTTACTAAGCTAACTATTTTACTAATGATCTTATTTTCTGCTCACAACCACCTTCCCTTGCACACACAAAAATCCCCCTTTACCTACTGATTTTAATCAGTGGAGACTTGGGAACCCATACTTTTGGGATTCCATACCATGGTACCTGGGAAACCACAAAGGTTGCTAGTGAAACTACTGAAACTAACTTAAATGCAGTTGAAATGTTGAAATGTTGAAATGTATGAAAGGGTAGGGAATTCTGCCATTGAGGTATTTAAAAGGGCCTTTCATTAAAATATTTCGAACACGCATACCTCATGACTGTACTGTTCTAATGGAAGGTATACAAAAGGGGTACCTTTTCTGTCAAAAATGGTATATAAAAGGGTAAGGGGTTGGACCTCGGAGCGGAGCCTCCCCGTATAGCGCTTTTGAACCTCAAAAGCCTCCAGTTTCATTTTATTGTGAGCTATCTTTTTGATGCTAGATAGCACTGTCCTGAGAGAACTAGCCAGCAGGTGCTGTCTATTACTGATGGATAGCAAACAAAAAGCAACACATAATATCTTAGTCCTGTTTTTTCAATTACGCTTGCAGGAAGGACAAACTAGTTTGCTTTGTGTTCAGTCAAATCTATTTTTTTGTCTTCCACCATCGATTCCGCACAATAAATTGAGGAATTGATTTCATTTAGGCAGGCAATTTTTACTGATTTAGTCTTCCTCTAACATTTTCGACCAATTGGCTTGAAAGTGGATATCTTTCGTTTCCATGACCTCGGATTCAATTAACTTCCTAGATTAATTAACTTTTTCAAAATGGATCTTTTACCGGCATTATTTTAAAATGATATCTCGCGAGACAATTTTGCAAAAGTAAACAAATCCGGTGTCAAGTAAAGTAAACACAGTGAAATATAGGCATTTATTGAGAAAAGGTTTCTCATTTACTCGATAATATTGAGTGACAAGACAGGTCCAATCTTAAGGGCGCATTCCACAACAGGGTCACGTATTTGGGCTAGTTCTGTCCTTAATTGCCATGGACTAAATCTCCGCAGGGAGGCGTACTGTTTTTGTTCGGCTCTCACTGTGCAAACGGTTATTGTTGAAGAAGTCGATGGTAAACTTCTCGTGCCATGTCGCTGTCACTAAGTTCAACAGTTACCACTTTGCCACAAAACGTCTCGGCGACGAATGTGAGCGCTGCTCCGGCTCTTTTTGAAGCCAATCCAACTTTGGGGCTAGTGGTAGAAGCCGTGATTGCTTTCCTGGCTGGCGGACATTTATTGATTCTGACAACGCTAGGCCTGTACAAGCCATGGAACATCGCAGACTTGTTGATATTTTCCTTGTCGATGGCGGACGCTTTAAATGCAGCCATTCCATTGCAGATGCTAAACATTCTGAACAACTTCCTTGGCCCACATCTCTGGACCCGAGAGTCATGTACTGTGTTTGTCATACTTACGTATACATTCCGTATTGCCTCCGTGTTCACGATAACTCTGATATCAGCCGATAGAGCTGTTCTGTTGACGCGACCACTACACCACCACATCATCGTTACGATTGGAAGAGCAAGGAAAGCGGTAGTCACTATTTGGCTGTTTTCTATCGTCATGGCGATCTTGCCATTTATTGGAGTCGGACAACCGGGCTATCGATCCGGCTACTGCTTTTATCAGCTGTTTGATTTTGGGGTGGTGTACGGTTATATCATCGAAAGCATCGGTATTCTACAGTTGGTCGTTGTTTTGGTCTGTTTTATTGCAATCAAAGTGACCAGCGGGAAGTTCGTGAAGCGTCAATCTACCATGGTGGCCTCCAAGCAAACTGGCGGGAAAAATCATCACGCGCGGGAAACTGCGGGCACGCGTCAAGTGAAGCAGTTGTCATTCATGATGGCCGTGGTGGTAGTGCTTTACTACATCAGTTGGTTGCCTTATTTGGTGAGTTTTTCTATGCGCGTGTGCGTGTTCATCTACGTAACTATGCGTGTTTTTAATTTGAAAAGAAATAAGCTCGCTGTCATTCATTAATATGATCTATACAGTTTACAGTGGTGTACAGTAAACACTGTTTTCAAAAAGTGCTTCAGTTTTATGAAGGTATGCTTCAACTTTATTGAATATTTCAGTGGCAGGGTCATTTAAACGAAGTTATGTTACCTTAGGGAGCTAATAAAAATTGGTTGGCTCAAACAAAACTTAAAAACAAATTTACTTCTAGATGTTTTTCCTGTTATTGCACCGATGTAATATTTATCGATACCAGAAAACGAAGCACACGTCCCAAAAGGTAATAACTGATACGCCCACTAAATGTACAATTATCAGTTTTGCCGCGTTGTTATTACATTGACAAATTTAATTTTCTTTTATCTAAAACTCAATTTAGCCTTCAAGGACAAAACTCAGAGTCTGGCTACGACAACGAGCGATGCCTCGGAGGAAACTATCTAATACTCTGAAGAAATCACGATTCGAAAATGACCGGCCCAACAAAAACAAACCTGTTTTAGAGACTTTGTTGTTTGCGATTGCATTACTCTTTCATGTTGCAGCATTTTGCATAAAATATTTCGAGTTATGATTTGTTCAACTAACAAATATTTACATTTTAGGGGGGTATGGACAAACCGGGTAGTTTAAATCATGAATGCTTTTAATTCCAGCGATTTCTAGAGGCTGCTCTTCGATGAAATAAACAGATGACGCTTTCTACACTGTTGTCTTTCCGTAAAAGAGAACTTTTCTATTAAACTTTTTCCTTGTAGAGCAGTGTATGTATTGATTCTGCTGTATGATTTGACTTCTCTAATGCCGACAATATTACCTATACTGTGTAATCTAGGCAAAAGTTGTCAATTAACATGCCTTTGTCGGCATTTCAGCTTCCTTTGATTTAAAAGTTGATCAAATAGCAAAAGCCAAAAGCGTGTTTTCTGTCGCCTAGTTTCCTTTACATGGTATTCAGTAGTTTGTAAAGAGCTGGCAAGGATCCATTCTGGTTTATCAAAGTCAGATCAGAGTGGATTCTGGAATGGACCAAGCCGCACGCGCTTGTAAAGACTCCATTAAAATATGTTTCAGACACTTATTTTTTAAAATCATTCTAGAAGTCGGTGAAATTAAATACCTTCAGCCTTTCCGCTTTTCCGTCTGTCGTAATTAAATGTTTGCTTACAAAATTGCATCTAAATTCAAGTTCCGTTCAAGAGATAAAAAGTTTCCTGATCTGGCTGATTGGTCTTCCGTCTAAGAACCGCACCGTCGTGTAAATTTCGGCCAAGGGCTTGGTGGGAGATGACGAAGGTTTTCGATGTTGACGAGATTTCCAGACATTTCTCTTAGGATAGTTCGGGAGTTTTGATTTTACGGTACATTGTTATATCTTTCCCTTAGTACGGGCGCTGTGATTAGTCAATTTTGCGGGCCGTATTTTACAGTACGGCCCGCTTGACTTCAACTAGTTTTCTTTCCCGCGGGCCAGATTAACCTCAGAGATATAATAAATATCTTACTCACCTCGTTTTCTCGGTCCGTGCTGTACGTTACGGCCAGGATCCTCGTTTTTTCCCATTGGGCCATAACTCAACAGGAAAAAACTCGGTCCGTAACTTACAGTAAGGACCTCGAACTCGGTAAGTAACTTACAGTATGGACCTCGAACTCGGTAAGTAAGAGGAATATATTCTCAATATTACAGGTGTTAATGCAGTGCATTTTCTATGCCCGGTATTGCGATTTGAGCCCCTTTTCACGGCTCCCGCTTCCGACGGCACCTATTTGACGTGTTCCTGGGTAGGAGCAGGAGAGGGTGATCTGAACTCCCCACTCCCCGCTCCCTTATCCTTCACACTGGTTACCCCCTCCTCCCTAACATGTTTCCTGTCCCTAAACGTTTCTTTTCGCAATATTTCGAATTCTTTGACATCCAGTTCCGCTGCAACAGAATCGTTAAGAGATTCCCTTCAGTGATGTACCAGTTAAGCGCGTCACTTTAAGAATGAAAATTATTTTTTTTGAGTTTGCATTGCATGCTATATTCTGTCTTTGCTCTTTGTTCCTCTTGGCTTCTCATTTTTTGTTTGTTTGTATTTTCCAGTTGATAAATCTCTACAGTATGGTCATAGGACAAATTAACCACTCACAAGTTATCCTAATTGGCTTCTTCTCTCTTGTGAACGCCCTCATCAACCCGATCCTGTACGGGAAAATGAGCCAGAGATACAGAATGGGATACATCTACATCGTCAGGAAAATTTTGTCTGTGTGTGGAGGAGAAAAACCGGACGGCTCGTTTTTTGGTAAGTATGAGCGAATGGAGTGATGGTGTAAACGAAATTTTGCTATACCGAATGGTCTAGCAATTTTTTTTTGGGGGGGGGGGGGGAGTGAGGGGGCGGGGGGTGTGGGGTGGAAGTTGGGGGGATTTACTAGGATACGAGCAGTCGTGGCAGTCGTGCTTCTTTTGTTAAATCACTCACGCAAACGAACCGCGATAAAATTATGCAAATTGAAGAAGAGAACGAGGAGGGATTGGGAAGAGGGGGGAGTAGAACAGTTTCTTCCCCGATCCCTCCGCGCCCGCGTTTCTCACGGCTACTCGCGGCTTCACCTAAATCCCGGCCATGCGCGCTACAGAACGAGGCTGCTCGTACTTCAGGCAATAACCATATCATTGCATACAAACCAGATGTATTTACTTTTCTTTGGTTTCCGATGGTAAGGATGCGAATGAATAGCTAAACTTGAAAAACATTGGCCGTCCCTTGCATTAAAAATAAAACGCTTAAGACTTTCAGAAGCCGAAATAATGGATCTTGTCAAGACTAATTAAGGGAAGGAAAACTTAAAAAATCATTTATTCCTCGCTCTGTTCTTTTAACCTATCTTCCAACTCGTTGATTTTTTCTGGTGTGGGCAAGCTGTCCAGCAGATGAACTTAAGGAAGATTTTAAGTGGTAGTATTGGCTTTTGTAGCTCCAGTCCTATATAGCTCAAAAATAGCACTACAGTTTATTCAAGGAAGCAACCCCATCTTGGTCTAAAAAGCGATGTTTTGAAAATGTTAACGCCATCGTGGAACATTTTAGTGTATGTTAGTTGAACATTTTGTGTACTTTTCGCCGTCAACCCACAGATACCACTCGTCGGAATGCCTCAAAAATGAAATTCTCTACCGCTTCAACCCACCATTCTAACGCTCGTAAAAGTGTCGATTTTGCGGTTCAGGAGGGTGGACTTCTCGGGACCAATGAGACGAAAGATTACCTCCCTGCCAGGAAGACTGGGGTGAGATTTGAGACCAATCAAGAACAAGAAAGAGGCGAGAGCTTGGGAAACGAAAACCAGAAAAACTTTGCAGTAGCGGAGGACAATAACGCCAATGTAGCAAGCTTGGATAACAACTCTTTAAACGTTTCTTTGCCAAATGAGGGAGAACAACTGAAGACTGATGCTGATAATGACGCATTGCGACTCGAGGAAACTTTTGACAGTGCGCTGTAGACGGGAATTTGTACCATGCCATAGAAAATACGGCCAATCAGAATACAGGAAAGCCGTTGTATATTCGTCAGTATTCCACCGAACCTTCCCATCGATCAGTGCAATTCAACGATATCACACCCAGCCTTCCCATCGTGCGTTGAGATTCCCGCCAGTTTCTTTCAACTGTTGTTCTTTCAGCTTCCAGCGTTTGAAAAAAAATTATGAAATTTTGACTGAAAAAGACTTGCCACTTTGCATTTTATATCATGAATATTAACCTGCTAACATTTTGAGAAATCAAATGAAGAATGATCCTCGCAGTTGTGGACGCAATTTATGCAATTGCGAAAAGAAGACTGAAAAAAAAAAATTCAGGACTTCAACGGGATTTGAACCCGTGACCTCGCGATTACCGGTGCGATGCTCCAACCAACTTAGCTATGAAGCCACTGACGTTGAAGTCCTGAATTTTTTTTCAGGCTTCTTTCGCAATTGCATAAATTGCGTCCACAACTGCGAGGATCATTCTTCATTTGATTTCATTTCCGCAGTTCATATATGATTCATTTCATATATCATTCACACTCATTTCTTTCACGGGAACATATGAACCCATAATTGACCTGCTCCCAACGTCAGTGGCTTCATAGCTCAGTTGGTTAGAGCATCGCACCGGTAATCGCGAGGTCACGGGTTCAAATCCCGTTGAAGTCCTGAATTTTTTTCAGGCTTCTTTTCGCAATTGCATAAATTGCGTCCACAACTGCGAGGATCATTCTTCATTTGATTTCATTTCCGCAGTTCATATATGATTCATTTCATATATCATTCACATTTTGAGAAATGTTTTGAAACTTTCTGTCTGATATTTGATTGTTTTTAGGACTTGAAAATTAGTACGAATTTTGCAACAGTTTGACTATAATAACTTTATTTTACATTAATATTTTAATATTTGTAATTTGGTCATGAATTGTAATTAACAAAAGTTTTGAAAAAGGTTTAAAAACGCTGTCAAGAGGGTGGACTTTAGGAAGCCATTTCAAAGCCATTCAAGTCTGCCCGTATTTCTCATTGATTATGCTGGCCTTGCTGGCCACTGTATTTTCTATGGCATGGTATAAAATAGTTGTGCAACCCTTTTTCCTGGTATATATACCGTGGAATATCCCGCTCATCCCCGACGGTATACCACTCGAAAGCGTTGCATAACTTTATTTATTTATCTTCTGGGCGCGGATTTCCCGTTATTCGAAAGCCTATTCACTCTAATCCACGATTCAATGTTAACTATGGTTTTCGTCTCGAGTTTTTGAAGGCTAATTTCAAATGAAGATAACGAATATTCTAAATTAGAATTGAAAAGCAAAAATATTTTTGAAAAATCTTAAATGATCAAATATATCAAATTATATAATAACCAAAGTCAATTCGCGCGCTTTGATTGGTCAATCAGCTATGGTTTATTGTACCAGTAAACTCACGGAAATTTCGCGCGTCTTCTGAATTATTATATAAAAGCAATTAACCACAGGCTGATGAACCACTTAGGATGTTGGAAGAACACTCGCAGAATTTAGTCTATAAAGCATAGAAATTGTAGTACACTGCTTAAATAATCCTGGGTTAGCTAAGAAGGGTTTTCAGTCGAGTATCGAAAGTAATTCTCGTTTGCTTTGGTTTTGCTTTACCTCGCTCTTTGATTGGTGGACAAAAATCGCGCCACGCTTTCTCAACCAATGGGAAGCAAATCATGGCTTGCATGTGCGCATGCTCCCACGCCAGATGCCGCTTCAGTGTATATTTGTCTCGAATGCTGATTGAAAAGTTGCTTAGGTTTTGGTTTTACGACACACAATTGAAAAACTGCTCTTATAATGCTTTGAGCTTTGAGCCTAATTTCGCAACAACCGACTTTAATTTCCAACCCTACTCATTCAAACAAAAGTCAACGCTATTCTCGACCCCAGACCTCTTCTCGGGCTTCGCGCCTCAGTCATGCGGCGCCTCAGTCATGCGCAGAAGAGAAGAGCTCTGGAGTCGAGATTGAGGTCAACGCGAGCATCCGAGCTCCCTGAAAACGTCCACCACTAGGATGGTGAGATATACCTTTGATCTCGTTTGCAAGTAAAGAGGGTCTTATAGTCAATGGGGTTAATCGTCAACCGTCAAATGGCCAAAAATTTAACCGTCAAAAACGCTTCAATGAGGTTAGCCGTCAAACCTCAAATGGCCAAACGTTTAACTGTCAACCGTCAAAAGCGCAATATTTTTATCTTCAACCGTCAAATGAGCAAGCCAATTTCAACCGTCAACCGTGAAAACGGCTAATTTTTTACCGTCAACCGTCAAAGGGACCCCCCCTCCCCCCCGCCATTGAGACCCTCAGTAAAAGCTTGGCAAGATTTACTTGTGAGACTTGTTTCGTCATGTAATATAGATCGAATTCCTTGAACACTTTTACAACTGAAATAAGCACGGTGATTTTTTGCGACCTGCGAAAACTGAGCTATGGAAGCTTAGAAGAGCAGCCTTCATTTTCATGGTGTATTTTTAGGCGTCACGTTGACTTATTATTAAGTTAGAGTAGTAGCGAGAGAAGACAAATAGGAGCGGGGGGGGGGGGGGGGGCATTGCTTTAATTGTTTGACTGTGATACTTTGCAAACAAATCAAATTAAAAAAAAAGAATCGAGGTAAGCCTGAGAGACCGAGCAAGAAATAAGTCCTGTTCACGCGCTAACATCATATTTTATTCTGCTAAAAATGCAGTGTTTAATGTTTCAGGTTTTCTTGTAGTAATATGGTGGGGAATCGCTTTTAAAGGCGTTTCCTTGCAGATAAACGCTCGGTTTCTCGTGGCTGAAACTGCGTGATGGCAAAATGAATTTAGGCCCTTGCTAAGTTTATGCAGGAAACTGCAAAGGTGCTTAATTATGGTATAGCTTATCTATAAACAGCCACTCACTAGTCCCTGTAAAAAAAGTAAATGTAGATATTTAATAGGATACTGCTTAAAACCTCAATAAAGTTGTTATATATTATTGATGAAAAGAGTTTAACCCTGAATATTTTGACTCAGCGGGGATGCTAATGCGGGCTTTGTTTGTTTGTTTTTTTCATGTTTTTGTTACAAGTGCTTTTATGACCAACTTTATTAATCAACAATGCAATTTAATCCTTCTCATTCTTTATTGCTGTCATTTACTCTCAAACATCTGTAAGAAGGAATTAGATTCTACATGCCTTTTCAAAATGTCCCTTTTGTTTCTCTTGGCCGGGAAAGAGCTTTTGCGATCGCCTTTGGATTCAAAATGGCAGCCATTTCAACAAAGACGAGCTCGAGCCGTTTGAGGACGCAACGGCAACAAAAACGTCATTTCAAAATATATCTTCTCGTTGTTGTAGCTCTTTCGCGATTAATAATAATAATATATTTATAGAGCGCCTTTTCTACAAGATTCAAAGGCGCTGCTTACACTAATCACGGCGTAAAAAATAAAATAAATAAATTTAAAACCACTTATAGAATACCGCATCGTAAGTTTTAAGCTCTAATAAAAAGGAGATTCTCAGTGAGTTGGCGTTTAAAAATCTCTACTGTACTACTTAATTTAACATCTTGTGGAAATTCATTCTAAAGTTCAGGAGCAGCAACTGAAAAGGCCGGTTTGCCATAGGAGTTCAGATTAAAACGAGGTTTAACTAATAAATTCTTAAAAGAGGATCTTAGGTTGCGGCTGGGATTGTTTGGTCGAAGGAGTTCTTGTATGTAGGTAGGGGCTTGTCCGCGAAGGGCTTTGTACATGATTAAGAGAATTTTAAATTATATACGAAGGTGAACTGGTAGCCAATGAAGACCTTTGAGAACAGGAGTAATATGGCACGAAACAATGAGGGCATTAACGATGATCTTTGCAGAGTCAGAAGTAAGTTCAACTTGTAAAATGTCGGCGAACTATCCAGGAACTAAATTTCTATGAAGGGCGTTAAAATAAAGAAAAAGAAAGAACAATTTGCCATCATGGCTCGACGAGAACGCGGACGGCAACGAAAACGTCATTTCAAAATATATCTTCTCGCTATTGTAGCACTTTCGCAATTATTCCAATTTGTTAAACTTGTAAAATGTCTGCGAACTATCCAGGAACTAAAATTTCTATGAACGGCGTTTAAGTTAAAAAAAAAAAAAAAGAAAAAAGAAAGAAAGAAAGAAAGAAAAATTTGCCATCATGGCTCCCGTTCTCGCCAAAACGTAAAATTTGTTCATTTCACGTTGTCGTTTTGCAGAGGACGGCAAAGAAATGTACCAAAATTTAAAGCGAACGTGCAGAGCCATTGTTGTTGCCCATTAAACCTATTGTTTTGAGGCGACGCTCGTTGACGTTCCCGTCCTCGTTTCTTAAACTCCCTCTTCATCGAGAGAAAAATGGACTTGGAGCGAGCATATTCTAGTGCGCATGACCGTTTTTACCAGGGATGTGAGTCCATGCGTTCTCTTCCTGAGAGCCTTTGCGGTGAACATTAAGAATGGAGTAATTCTTTTCTTTCGGGACTAATCAGACAGAGCAATTAAAAACCGACTGAATAACGCCTGGCGATCGACAAGTATTACAAAAAATACTTTCAATTTATTTTTTATTGGGACTTACATTTCAAATAATTGGCCGATAAAGGTTTCACTGTACTTAAAAACGTTCGTATTTTCTGCTATCATAAAAAATGTTTGAACGGCTGATTATTTAATGGACCTCAGAAAATCTAGATACATAAATGCAAAAAATCGCAAGACAAATTATGTCTATCCATTATAATCATCAAGCCGTACATAAAATATCCATGAGGCGTGTTTTAAAACATATTCAAGGTCTAAAATACGACAAGGATTGTGAAAGTTTGATTCAGTAATTTTAAAAATGTAAATGTGTTGAATCACACTTTTCAATATATTTTTTTGTCCGGCTTGATTACGAACAAGAACCATCCTACGATCTTTGCAACGGATGATAAAATTCAACTATACCGTAGTTGAATTAAGCATCATAACAATAACTCGAGTTCTGCTAAATAAATTATAAATAGGATTTTGTTTATTTTATTCATGCAGTGATTCTTTTGAAGGAAACATCTTTCATTTCAGGCCAATCAGAAGACTTCTCAAATGAATAAAACAAATCATCAACAGTACTACTTTTCATAATTATATTGGGCTCAACTAGATCAGTTAGATTTCTCGAATTCAACAGCTTGTTTAGGTGTTGTTTAATTACAGTCAGGGAGGAAACTTGTACCTTGTACAGGCTCGATACCGCTTTTTGTGAGTGCTTTTCACGTGGGTGACATCATATCAATCGTAAGCGCTCCATCGATGGTGTTCAAGTTTGGTTTACTATGAGAAAATTTTATCTCAAACTTCTGTTTACAGCATATATTTATTCTGATTTGTTCGCGGACTAAATCAGCTATTTCTGCGCTGCGAGAACTGGATTTAGGACTGGAGACATAAGACTGCTTCTATTTGGTCAACATGGCACTAGAAAGTGTTAATGGAGGACAAACTTCCAGTCGTGAAACTTCGGAGATATATATCTCTCTCATAACAGTGCTGTTTGTTATCTCTTCGTGTATCCTTGCAGGAAATCTGTTAGCAATAATCAGTATGTTGTTCTTCACCAGGAGAAAGAATACGTTTAGCCTGCTCCTTATAACTTTGTCGTTGACAGAAGTTTTAAACATTCTAGGGCCAAATACGATCTCTTTGTACGTGTTTTTCGATGACGCAAGCAATTTTCACACTCTGTTTACTCTGTGTCGAGTTCAAGCATGGAGTATTGTCTTTCTTCGCGCTACTGCAACACTAATAGTTACCCTTCTTGGATTAGATCGAGTTTTTATTACCACAATACCACGCTTTTATCGCAGACAGTGGAAAGGAAAGCTGTTCATTGTATTTTTCTTTGGAATATGGATCATCGCTGCTTTTATAGCAACGTGGCCCCTGCTATGGCTCAACGGATTCCACGTTTCTGAAGACACTAAGGACACATTTTGCCTGTTCTTGTACAAGAATCCTTTTGCAGGTTTCTTTGTGCTGTTTCTCCTCTGCTCGTTGGTAGTCTGTTGTTTTTGCTTTTGTGTAATATTTAGCATGTCCAACAAGAAATCGTTCAGTACCATGTTAGCTACAGATGAGGACATAAGTTCTTCAAAGCGACGGGCTGCAGTCATGGATGTCAAGGATGTGGACTCAGGCGAAAAAGACCTCACTAGCATGGCGGCCTTGGTTGTTGTGATATATTTTTGCTGCAATGTGCCTTGGATGGTAAGTGAGTTCAGATTAATATCATAGCTCGATTTCCCTAGCAGGTGGTCATTCAAAAAAATTGTAGAACATTTTTAAGCGATATCTTAAGCCATGTTTTTCGTTTTTAGTTTGAAACTAAACTGCTCTCTAAAATTACGCAATTTTGTTTCAACTTCCTTTTATGCCAACCTCACGACAGTGAAATGATTTGCCAACACCATTTAGAGCGTTTTTCAATTGAGTGTCGTAAAACCAAAACCAAAGCAATTACTCTGGCCAATCACAACAGACCAAACAGTGCAATGAGCCAATCAGAAGACGAAGCAATTACATGTAGCGGGCACAAAGCGCGCGAAAATACGCGCGTGAAAGTCACGATTGGTTTTGGTTTTGCTTCTCATTGGTTGAGAAAGTGCCGCGAGTTTTCTTGGCCAATCACAGAGCGAAGCAATGCAAAACCAAAGCAAAAGCAGAATTACTTTCGACACTCAATTGAAAACCGCTCTATCTGGCTTGGTTGTTCGTCAGACAATAACTTTCGGCTGAAAGATTTTTTCTTCACCTTGTTCGCGTGTTTGCTTAACATCTCGTGGTCATGATCATAAGAGAATTACTGGGTTAAGGTACTTTTGTGCGAATAAATACGCGAATTAAATGTTACTAGTAAGCAGTAAATCAAAACCCGATGGAAAATTGTTCCATTACATAAACTCTTAAGCCTGGTTCACACTAGTGAGATAAGAACAAGCAGGGATGGCGTAGTGGTGAGAGCACTCGCCTCCCACCAATGTTATTAATTTGGCACCGGGTTCGATTCCCGGCCGGTGACGCCCTAAGTGGGCTGAGTTTGTGTTGGTTCTCGACCCTGCTCCGAGGGTTTTTCGCCAGGTACTCCGGTTTTCCTCCCTCAGCAAAAACCAGCATACGGCTTATTCGAGCTGGCTGTAGGCTGTGCTGCAAGTTCATACATGGACCGTATAGCGGTTGCCAGAGGCGCCTTGTATATGATTTCAGTTCGACCTTGTTGAGCTGCGTCCTTGCTGTACTTTGCGAGGACGATTAGCTCAGACAGTTTTTTTTATTATTATTATTATTTAGTTATTATGTAAGCACAAGCATAAGCACAATGACGTTCACACTAGTGACTTACGCAAGTGCAGTGCGAGTCACACACTGCATCGGTGGATAAACAAGATGGCGCTTATGCTTATGCCTTTCACACCAGTTCCCACTTGTGAAATAAGCATAGCATAAGCACAAGAAAAAGGAAAATGTTTCTTTTTCTTGTGCTTATGCTTATGCTTGTACTTATTTCACCTCAATACACACTAGCGTTTTCTTGTGCTTATGCTTGCGCTTACGCTTGTGCTTATGTCACAAGTGTGAACCAGACTTAACCAGTGGATTTGAATCTAGAGGGGGAATGGAAGGTAGATATCCAATATTAAATTGAACGGCTGAAGCTACACGCAGTAAATATCATATTTGAGATAAAATGTCAAACACATTTTTTGTAAAGGAGAACTGAACTAACATTTTGTTCCAACTTCCCTAAAGCATCTGAGATTATCGAGTTACCCCCCAACCGCACACCCCCCCCCCCCCCCCCCCTTTATACTGAGAAGAAATCTCTTCTGATTTTCTTTCACCTTTATCTCAGGTAGCAATCACTCTTGGTATTTTCTCAGTCCCCTATCCTCCTCTGTTTGGCCTGTGTGCAATCCAGTTGCCAATGATCAGCGGTCTTCTGAACCCTCTGATATACGGGATCACGTGGCCTCCCTACAGAAGAGCGTACATCCGGGCACTGAAGTGGCCTTATGCCAAATGTTGCAAGAGGAGGTTTAAAAAGTCTCCGCGTTCAAGGTCGCATAACCTTGATTGTAAGTACGCACAATTACTCCTCTGTCGCATCATCGGTAGAATTGTTTACTCCGAATGCATTGCCTTTTGGGAAGTCTTGCACACTACCCAGAATCCTACCAATTGTGCTCGTGATAACAAGACGCCCTTACATCTATTATGAGTTGTTGACTCTTTTAGGCGACAAACACTTGAGGAGTCGAACTTTCGTACCCTTCCCTGCCATCCCCACCAGGATGGAGCGGGGATGGCAGGGGAGGGCAGGGAGGGCAGGGGAGGGCAGGGGATGGCAGGGGAGGGCACGAAAGATTAATTTAAAGGATGGCGGGCTGGAGGCTCTAGCCCGCCATCCTTTAAATTAATCGAAATGCCTACCGAATGAAAAAGAAAATAATAACAAAGACTGAGGAAATCAAATTATCAAACGTTTTTTTCTAGCTTTGTTTTTTCTGATTTGCGGCGAGAGCGAGGAGGGGGGATGTTTTCACCACTGAATCACTCCTACTCTATAACTAAGTCGAAGACTGTTCTTTATTTGTTGATTGTTATGACCTAATCACCAGTTCATAGCTATCTCAATTATTTAATGGCAGCCACCATGAGTGCAGGCCATAGCTTCTGGATATCAGACAGTTTTGCGGAGGAGGACGCTGACCACGAGAACGCTTTTCACATCTTGTTCGGTCCCACTTCCAACATCAAGCCACTCGACTTCAACGTAGAGGAGCTGGAAATGTTTGAGCAAACTTCCAAGCACGTAGAATCAACTGTATCTAAAACTGTCTATCCTGGCCCTTTTGAAACCAAAGATACTGTGTGGCGTGAGCATGGAAATCATTTTCAGAACATTTTGGATTTTATCGAAGAGATGACGGAAAGGAATAATAGAGGAAGAGGTAAGGTGATTAAAACAAACACCTCAGCTACATGCCAAGGAAGTCAAACCAACGGCCACATCCGGTCAGCGTACAATACTAGTCCCCTGATTCGTCGTCATGGTAGCAACCTCGCATTATCGTTTTGTGGTCAAGGCATTTCGGGAATTCCTTATGAGGAACGGTGTGCTAAGCACAAAACTGGTGCTGGGTGTTACTGTTTAGGGAAATCGAAATGCTACGTTGTGGAAGGAAAAAATAGAGAATTCGATTGTGTGGTGTCTAAAGAAATAAAGAGTATTAGCTCTGGAGAAACAATTGCAACCGAAATCCGTCTTTGATTTAAACTGCTGTCTTTGCGAAGTAAAATTTAAAAACAGTTTAAAAGCGTTGTACATAGGAACTTTTAAGTCTAGTCATTACCATTATCTGATCATTTCCATCTCATTTTTCTCTGTCGAAAACTGCGGTACTTGTGGGTCAATGATCACAGACTTTGATTGACATGTTGATTAAGTATTAAGTATTCGTAAATAGCAACAACCAATCAGATATCGCAATATACGGTTATGAAAAACTGGGGGCGCTTTCCATTCACCCAAAATTTTCGAGATTTCCGGTTTGAATGGAACGGGCAAAGTTCCGGGGAAAGTTTTTGAAAATTTAGGAATACGTTTTGAGCGCACCCTCGTTGATGGAATTTCCAGAATCATCGGAAGTTTTGTGTTCCATTCGCGATAGGTGTCGGGTTTAGTCTCCCTACCGAGCGTGAGCTTACGTGGACAAACGGAAAAAAAATAAGCGGACTAAGCACCTCCAGCATGTCTAAGTACGTGACCTCGAATTCTGGGACGTGGTCGGACACGTTCCATTTGACCAGCGAAAATTCCGAAAATTAGTACCGGTGATTTTTGTTCAATGGAAAGCGCCCTGGGATTCCTGTTAATACCAGCAGTGTAGCACTTATACAACCTATGGAAAAAGGTATGCGAGGACTAAGAGCCTTATAATTACATCACACTCAGTCGACTCCATTGATTGAGTTCACGTTTGTCTAGTTTAAACCCTAGTGGACAGGAGCAATGTTACAAAAGTCTCTGAAGCCAGGTGAATGCAGAGCCTACGCATGGCAGGAGAATTATTCAGCTCACACATTCATATCATAAAGTTGACAATCACATTGACGACACAATGTTTATCAACAAACACAATTAATAAAGAGACCAACGTATTAAAACTTTCCTCTTCTAGTTATTATTTGTATGCTTGTATTTGTAATACTTTTAGTACAGTAATTTAATTGAGTTGTAATTCACGTTTCTATCATGTATCTGTCCCCATCCGACTCGAGCAGGCAGCTATTTCCGGGTGGGACTTAAAACACTACATTTTCCGTCCCTTGCAACATGCTGCATTAATAACAATAACTGCAGCTGTATCAAAGTTTGAAAGCCTTTGAAATAAACTGCAGTTTTGCAAGTCAAATAAATGTACTGGTATACAGAAATTGACTTAGTATATATAGGATACTTATAATTGTGAGTTTCTTGATTCGAAGTACAAGGGGGGCCCAAGGCCGAAGAAGCGTTTCAGATGTTAGGGTGGATAAACCTAGAAACACAGAGAATCATGCACAAGTGTATTTTAGTTTATAAATGTTTAAATAATCTAGCTTCTCCCTATTTTTGTGATTATTTCATAAGAAATAATTGTATTCACAGTTATAACACCAGAAACAGAAACGATCTTCACTTACCCGCCCCTAAATTAAGTCTAGGAAAGAACACTTTTAGGTATTCAGGTTCGATCCTTTTTAATAAATTACCTAGAACATTGAAAGGAGCTACATCACTCTCCAATTTTAAGAATTTTCTTAAACAACATTTTACTAGATGAGATATTGTATATTTTATTAGCTTTTCTATTCTACATGATTGTTATCTTTTATCCTGTATTAGTTTTTAGCTAGTGGTAGTTTTTATTATTTATCATGTAGTAGTCATTAATTACGCAGGGCTCCTATTGATACCAGCCTAGTGCTGAAAGGGCTACCCTACCTAAATAAAGATGACTTGACTTGAATCTGGACGTGACAATCGAACACGAAAACAATAGGCCTTATTAAAATGGGAAATGCTTTTGGAGGCATTTGGAGCATCATCCCAGTTTAGGGTTGGGTTCTCATGGATTGATCACGAAAATAACGATAAAATAATTGAAAATGTTCCGAGTAGTAGGGTTTTCTATCTAACAAATTGACATCGGTTTTTTTATGCGTCTGTTCTCTTAATCATAAATTGCGTCATAGCATTGTCAAAGTGACTGTGGAACAACG
The DNA here is from genome assembly GCA_016490735.1 of Pachyseris speciosa. Lineage (NCBI taxonomy): Eukaryota > Metazoa > Cnidaria > Anthozoa > Scleractinia > Pachyseridae > Pachyseris > Pachyseris speciosa. Next base: position 75,490 of record JAEMWC010000707.1, read on the forward strand.
AGCCGCAGGCGAGCTGTTCCACAGTAAACGTGGAACAAGAGATGTAAAACGTTTATGTTTTGGTCCATGGTCCGGCATAAAAGCGTCGAAGACCTTCGTCGGGCTCTTCCTCAGTCATTCCAAGCAAGTTTTTTGTTTAGTTCATGTTCAGAGCAAGGGCGTAGCGAAGGGGGAGGGGGGGGGGGGCTGGGGTGCCCGTGACACCCCTTTGTAAGCCTCTTTTTTTAAGAAAACAACCTACAATATTCAGGTGGCAATCTGTGTGACCCTCCCCCCTTTGAAAAATCCTGGCTACGCACCTGCAGAGCACCAGTCAGGAAACTTAACGGGAGGTACGTCGATGTCTAATGCACAGTCCTCCGTGTCGCTCTATTCCATCTTGCTACAATTTTTGCATACATTAAACTTTTATTCCTCTGTACTCTTATTGATGATAAAAATTAGAATTTTGATAGTTATAATACAACAACTTGTTAATTCCATTTTAGTCCAATGAATTAGCCAGAAGCAATGCACCAACATGCTTGAGGTGAAATGGACCAGCAAACGAATGGCAATAGCTTTATTTGTCTTTCGTCTCTCCATGAGGGTAATAAAAAAACCAAGTAATCATTTTCCATTAACCTCAATGATTGCCACGGAATCTGATCATGAGAGACTTTCAGTTGAGTGTCGTAAAACCAAATCAAAGCAGGAACTCTGGCCAATCACAACAGACGTAAGAAGCGCAATGGGACAATTTGAAACATTTACATGTAACCAGCGCCAAACATAGGAAAAACCATATTTGCATCTTAGGAACTCTAGAAGTGTCGAAGGCAGTTCTTCGCTGCCATAACTAGATTTTCATTTGCAGTTGGATGATCTTGAAGCCGAACCATATTTGTTAGGCTTGGCCTTGCCTTTCAATGTTGCCCGGCCCTTTTCGGATATGCCTTTTCAGGAAAGATTGTTAAAAGAAAAATTTGGACTAATTCCCACGCTAGCCGAGTGCTTATATTGCTGTGCGCTTCTCAGTTTTCCAAGCTTCTCAGTTTTCCCAGTTTTCCAATTGCCGGGCTGGTCGTGGTACTATTCAGTGCTCACAGGCACCGCGCAGGGGGAGGGGCTGGGGGGAAGGGGCTTTAGCCCCCGCCCCCCACTTTTCAACAGTACAATGAATCGAGGGCAATCATATGATGAGTTGAGCTTTGTGGATACATTACTAATTGCCAGTTATGACTAGTTACTGAGCGAAAAGGCAATTAAGTTATTGTTTTAAAACACCGCTTTTTGCTGCTGAAAGTATATTTTTCACCACACCATGTTAGTTTTAAATGCATTTCTAGCCATTTCAGAGGACTTTCCAGGGGAGCATGGCCCCAGACTTCCCGAATTAACTCACGCCACTCATTCGAGGTGAGCCGCGCCCCCTCCCCCGCCCCCACTTGCACTTGCTTGGACTGTTGCATGGGTTTGGTTGGTCGACCGGAGCGGCACCTGCACTGTGTTTGATGATACCGTTTCTTTGAAACTTGGTTTTCATGCAGCCGTGCAAGATAACTCAGAAATGGGTTGCGGCGGGTTCTATTGCAAAATTAAACCTGAACCTCATCACTAGCTAAGCCGACTTCACTTAAAATTTTTTTCACCACACCAGGGAGCAGGGTTGGCGCAGTGGTGAGAGCGCTCGCCTTCCACCAATGTGGCCCGGGTTCGATTCCCGGACTCGGCGTCATAAGTGGGCTGAGTTTGTTGGTTCTCTACTCTGCTCCGAGAGGTTTTTCTCCGGGTACTCCGGTTTTCCCCTCACCACAAAAACCAACATTTGATTTGATTTGATTGGATTTATTTAGAGTTGATTTGATTTCATATATGTGAGGCGCATTTGAAAATTGTATAATTGAATTTGCGCCATATAAATAAATATTATCATCATTATCATTAAATTTTGAACAGCATTATTATTAGTCATCAACGTTAACGAAACGGCAAGGTGGTAGTAACATGTTACTACCGCTGAAGCAAAACCCAAACTTTGCAATTTCCGAAAATATATCGTTTCGATCAAACATAAGTTGCATTCCTTTTCTGCGATATGTAAAGATGGTATGTTCACATTTGATTTTCTAGTTCCAAGATGTTTACATTCTTAATTAAAAACCCCATTTTGATTTGCCACTATACCCCCACTATGTAAATAGTTCACCCTGAAGCCAAAATAGATTCGTCTCGTTCCTGAGGAGACGAAACAAAGACAACCTGCGTGTTTTCACTTATTCAAGAAAGTCGAATTTTTTTTGTTTGCTCCTAAAAGCAAATTTATTGTTGATTTGAATATTTTTTTGGCTGGAGTACTTTTTGTTTGCTCCTAAAAGCAAGTTTGAATATTTTTTGGGCTGGAAGAAATTTTGTCTTTTTTAATTCATAGATGTGATCAGTAAACCAAAAGCGAAGTTGGGTTGACCTGGACTATAATCTGCATATGTGGTTATAATCTTATAATGTGTTACGCGAGCGGTTTTGAGATGGTTTTCTTGCCATTATACTTAAGGGGAACTCCTATTACTTATAGGCATCCGTAGCTCTTGGGGGAAAATTTCAACATAGCCCCGTACATTAATTGTACGTGCATCACTCATTAATAACCTGTTACCAAAAACGGCGAGTATGTGTACTTAATTTATGCTTGACCTGTGCTGAAATCTTGCTACTTTTTGCATTAGAAAATGTTTCTTTGATTATTCCACTTTAAGAAGAAGTTAACTTAGAGATCCTGCAATTGCTTACTTATCTACTGTGCATAAGGATTATTTTTGCTGTACATCACGAAGTTTGATTTATGCAAAACACGCAGAAGTCAAAGGGTGAATAGAACTACGAGCTGTCCAATTTGGAAATAACTGAATGATTTCATCTTGACCTGTTTGGTTTACATGCAAGAGACAAAATTATACGGTTGGTTGACAGAGCGAAATCGTTGTTAATTTGAATAATTATGAGTATGTGAATGATCATCGCAGTTACGAACAGACTTCTACGGGGTTGAACCCACGATACCGGTGCAGTGCTCTACCAACTGAGCTAACAGGCTCAACTACTGCTTTTAAAAGTAGTGTTCATAACTACGATGATCATTCACATACTCATTGTTTAATCCGCAGTTTCAAATATATGATTGTCGTATATTCATTCTCACATATTGAATAATTATGTAAATGAACATTCAACGTTGACTTGAAAGCTATGTGAGTGTTCGTATACAGTTTGGAAATTTTGATCTATTTACAAGTTTCAAAGGAAACCTTCCTGTATTTGGACAATCGACGGCTTCGGCTGACCATAGATGACAAGTCACAACTAAATTTGACCTGCGAAATGGACGACGAAGATAACAAGAAGAAAGATTCAACCACCTCGTCGAAAGACTCGTCGCTGTTGTGCTTAAAGCCCGCCGAAATAACATACAAATCGTACTACTTTTTATTTTTTGCCGCCGTTGGAAGCCTTGGTCCTTATGTGGCTTTATATTTCAAACAACTAGGCCTAACGCCCAGTCAAGCGGGTATTCTGGTAGGATTCAGATTCTTCGCAGAATTCATCGGCTCACCATTATGGGGAATTGTCGGGGACAAGTACAAAGCCCGTAAAATTATTTTGCTTGCTTCACTTCTATCGTACGCAGCGGGAAATCTGCTTCTACTGGCTTTCCAACCGCAAAATCAAGAATGCATCGAAACTGGAGCGAACAAAACAGTTATAAAACTACTGATATTCACTCCAGAAGGAATCGAATTAGGACACGAAGAAATGGGACCCACTATAGCTCACGATGTTATTAACGATAGTGTTACAGGTAATTTAATTCATAACTACAGTCAGATGACGACGTTTACTCGTAAAGTCGACGAAGCCGAAATCACAAAAATATTCATGATATATCTGAGTATATCTTTCGCCAGTGCAATTATCGGATCCGTCGTGTTTACTATGCCCGATGCGTTGGTCGTGGGTTTTCTTCAGGAAAACGTCAACAAGTTCGGAACTTTCCGAATGTGGGGCGAAGTTGGCGTCGCCGTTGGTTCGTTTACAGTCGGAGGAGTCATCAGTTTCTTCGTATCAGAAGTCTGTGGGGAGATAGTAAAGAACTACCACATTGCTTTTTATTTTTTCACTGGTTTTATCGCTCTGGCAATGGTGAATGCTACCTTCATGGAAGTCAAGTACCAAGATCATCACTTTCCCCACCATACTGGTATTCCAGAAGTGTTGAAGGAACTTCTTCGCTGTCAAAACTGGATATTCATTGTGGTTGCGTGCCATCTGGGCTTACTTAACGGCCTACAAGAGAACTTCGGACTGTGGTACTTAGATGACCTTGGCGCCAAGCCATACATGTTAGGGATGGCCGCTGGCTTTCGATATTCTATAGCGTTTTTGGGATACGTTTCTTCGGGAGCGATTATCAACAAGGTTGGACTAGTTTCCACGCTAGCTGCGTGCTTATTGCTGTACATCCTGGTGTTCTTGGGCATGGCATTTACTCTCAATCCTTGGCTGGGCGTGGTTCTGTTCAGTGCTCAAGGACTGTTGTACGGGCTTGGTTGGGCGACCTGTGTTGTGTTTGGTGGTACTGTTTCATTAAAAGTTGGTTTCCACGCAGCCGTGCAGGGTAAGTCAATCTGTTTACCTTTTATATGCATACTTTTTCTGACAGCGAAGCAGTTCGCGTTGAAAACGTGAGGCGCATCGTTAATACCAACAACGTTGTTTGTAATTACAGAGTAAAGGTTTTTTTTACTTTCGATCAGCGCGATATATTATATCTTCAACAGGACCTCAAACTTGATCACATATGCTTTCCAAAGAAATATTAGAAAATACTTAACTTAATGAGTTTTTTTTAGCACTTAATATAAGATTTTTCAACAATGTCCGTAATTTTTGAGTCTCAGGTTTTAAGTACTAGGTAATATATTTATTATGGTTAATGCGCACGGCTCTTTAGAAGACCACCTCTTAGTGATAAAGATACCGTGTTTAAATAAAGTTGTTATTATTATTATTATTATTATTATTATTATTACTATTATTATTATTATTATTATTATTATTATTATTATTATTATTATTAATCGTTATAATATTCGAGAGGTACATTTTAATAATCACAGAACATGTCATTATCTTCGTAAATTCGGTTACAATAAATTTTGTTTTCCTCTGGAAACTTACTGGAAATTGCCTGCTTTTGTGTTTCCCAAGCCAAGCTACATCGCGCCATAAGATGTTTGTACCCATTCCTCTATCAGAGAGCTAACAGGTCTCTATTCCGATTGGTATTTCCACAGGTATCATTGGCGGAGTTAATTGGGGTCTGGGAGTGGGCTCAGGAATAGCAGTCAGTGGTGCCATCATCAATGGTGTGGGAATACCCAGGACTTACCTCATTTACTCTATGACGACAGTTGTGGTCTTAGCTTCATTTTTACTTACACATTGGCTGATAAAGTTAAGGGAGCGCAAAGAAAACGCTGGTGAAACGAGTTATAAGCGGCTTCCAACAAACTCACAGGACGACGAATAAATTCGAGCTGCATATACAGAGGCTATTAAGCGATCTAGACAGGTTATTGATACTCAGAATCACCAGAAAATAGATCTGGGATAATACCCGAGCTTCGAGGTCTTACGCGCGAAGCCATTAATTTTAAGAAGGCATTATAAGGCCGGTTCACATACGGGCGATTTTTGTCGCACAACTCGATTTAACTTTTGTGGTGCTAAAGCTGCAACCTCAAAATCGCACCTGTAAACGAGATGCGATTTCAGCCCAATTTGTCGCCATGATAGACCGAGATTTGAGATGCAACTCACGAAACGCGGTCTTATCAAACATCGCAGCAAAATTGCATCAAGTTTCGAGCCAGTTCGAGACCTCTGCGAATAATTGCGGCGACAAAATGAACTAAAATTACACTGGTATCGCACCTAGTTTACATGTGCGGTTTTGAAATTGCAACTTAAGCGAGGCAAAAGTTCCATTGAGTTGCGCGACAAAAATCGCCTGTGTAAACGGGACTTTATAGTCTTGTTCAATGCACGCTTCACTGATTTATAACCATTGAGGCGGAGCAGTAGGTCATTATTTCGATAATAAACCTACTGTTCCTTTTCGTTAAGCATTAAGATAATTTATATTGAAAATAATCAGAACCTATTCAAAACAGTAAAATGGCGCATTGATGCTCATCATTCACCGGCAATCCAAATCTCTATCTCTGTGCTGGTAAATTATACCTCGCTGAGGAGGCTATCGTCTAGACAAAATGCCTAAGGTATAAATTAAAAACTGAACCGTAATTTTAATTCGGATTAGACGCAATTCTGCAGTTTTATCAAATTAAATTATTGGTGACATGCAAAAAGAGCACGATTTTATTTACCCAAAGAACCCAAAATAATCACTTCTGCTACTCGAAAAGTGGAAGAGAGATGATGGAAGAGGGCAAGCAAAGGGGTATGGTGGAAGGGGAAAACAAGCCCGGCGCAACGCGAAAGTAACAAACTCGTTCCCAGGATCCTCTCTCTTCCTCTCTCTAAAAAGAACCCAGTTGCACTAGCCGACACGTGACCAGCCGCAACCAGGAGACTTTCTCGAGAGAGGAAGAGAGAGGACCCTGGAACCGAAATTGGAAAGTAAATGACCCCAATTCAGTACACGTGCAAGTGGAGACAGCATATTTATTAAATTAACGAATATCGTCTATTGGTCAATTTAAAAAGCATACGTAAGAATTAATTACTTTCGACTAAGAATTCCGATGCTGTGTGTCAGCATTGCCTCTGAAAAGAAATGTTAAAGAAAATGGGGATTTATTCTTATGGTTTGAATTTCGCTTATGGTGCTGGCGACAGTGTATTACATCCTTTGAAAGTGGGGGAAATACTTTTATTTATTTACTTATTTATTTATTTTCATTATTTATACAGAAATTCCAGTTCAGCATAGCTGGTTTAAATGGAGATCTGTACAAAATAATATGAATAAATAATAAATTATAAACATGAGAACAAAAAACAAGACAAAAGAAGTCAATCAAAGGGTTCATAACGGTGAGAATTAACTGAGATGATCTAAAGGTTCTGTCAATCCGATCCCCACTTTCAGGCTTCTACTAATTGCCTTGCTGTCTATGTTTTACTCAAGTTTCAAATCAGATTTGTTACTCGTGCTGAATTTGGAAAAGACTGGCACCGAGTGGCCGCGCAGGCGATTATGGGGTTGTCCGGAGGACGCGTACAGAGCCGTTAACATTCAGCTCCTCGGGACATTTTCTGTCGTTTACACGATGCAATTTTCCCCACCTTTATGGGACTGACGTACCCTTGGTATCAGATGCAGAACTGAGAGGATAGACCTTTAGTTCAGCAAGGAACAGTGTTCAATGGGGGTTTATCTCTGAACTATAGTATTTAAGGTTAAGCGCTGATTTGAAAACGGTTAAAATATGTTGAAAATAAAGAAATCTGAGTAGCTAGTCCTGGTTAGTCTGCTCTAGTGAATCTAGATATCTCTGAGAAGTGAACGGTTTGGGTTCGAGAATTTTCCTGATTTTCCCCTTCTTTTTCAAGCTAAGTTTGAAATAAGTTTTACTTCAGTCAAAGGAGCTGAAGTCGATCGGATCTAATGCTCCAAGCGTATTGTAAAGCCCCCTAAGTGATCCCGACCCCGAAATGATCCCCAAGGAATTATGGAATAACGGTTGGGACTGTCAGGAGCTAATAAATGGGCTCCTAGACTGTGGATTATATGGCGTAATTATGTCCAGTAAATGAAGAACCAGTACGTACGGTGAAGAAAAAGTCTCCGAGGAAATTTTTTCAAGACGTTTAAGTGACTTCCTGCAGCAGTTTATGAGGATGAAGGTGGTATGAGCAGTATTACGCCGACGACTGATGCTTGTGACGTGTGCTCTAAAGATGAAGACTGGTACTCATACTATACTAATATTCGCCGTATCTGCCCATGCTCTGCAAATGTTCCTCTTATAAATGTTATCATTTCATTACACTGCTGGCCATAAATATTTTTAATGAATTTTTCTTCTCCAATTAACAAATTGAATGAGGTTTAGCGTTAAATGTCTGTACTCTTATCTACAACAATACTCGTCCTTACACCGCAGGAAGCAATGTGATGACAAATATCGCTGTCGATTAGAGTACAGAAAACGCTAAACCACATTTAATTTGTTTTTGACCTCAATGGCCCTTTCTGTACTAGAGGAACTATCGGCTTTACTGCGTCTTTCAAGACGCACTAAATACGATAATTCGTCCAGACGCATAATCCGTCTTGTGTCCGTCTTTATACTAGTCGAACTAAACAAACGCAGAACAAACGTTTGCCCAAGTTCGTCCCAGTCGGATTATGCGTTTCTAGTATAAAAACGGTCAATCATGATCTCTGAATATCAGCGTCAAAGAAAATCAGTGAAAAAGGTAGTTGCGTGACACGTTAACGTGAGAAGTGTTGTCTTGACTCTTATCGACAACGGCCAGGAGCCCACAATGGGCTCCTGACAACGGCAAATTTAACCAATCGGATCGCGGATTACTAGCAATTGTGGTAAAAAAAATGATGCTAACAAGACATTTCCCTTAATTTAAAAATGTTACCTAGAGAATGTTTAACGTTCTCCAAGAAGCCGTTAAAAACGTTACTTTATATTCATCTGTTTCCATTGTTTTGTGTCATGTGATAAGTTCTGTTTGGAAGTTATATACATACCTGTTTTATAAACATGAAAGTTGTTCCTGTTAGATAGTTATGTATTGCAGTCTATCTTTTATGATAACACTAATTATATTAGCCTCAGTTATAAAACGTCTCTACAAATTATACTTATTACAAATTAAAGTATTTTCCTACTGTCGTTTTACTTTATTCTCTTTTAGGGCCTCTTCATATGAACCCGGTTCGGGATGAATTTTATTTTTACCGAGGTGAAAAGTGGTGACGCGACCATTCTTGCGTGAAATTTAACGAACAAGTCTGGTGAGAATTTTCGCTTTTATCGGTTTAGAAACCTCGAAATCCTTTATCTTTACTTTAACTATCAAAAGAAATTATTCCGAACTTTAAATAGAAGTTCTTATAAGTAGTTTTTTTTCGAAAAACATTTTAGTATAAAAAACTAGCGATAAAAAACGACGTTTCGATCTCCCTGAGATCATTTTCAAGTTGAAGAAAAAGCGAATGAAATATACATATATAAGTACAAATTAGGGCGTGAGAATGTCCAACGATAAAATATGTAAATACAAGCGCTAAAATGTAAGTGTTAAAGTAATAAAAAAGAAACTATACAAATAACTTTGCACGGATTGAATCTGACTGCTTGTTCAAAGTTGGCTTAAGCCCCTTTATAAAGAGCATTTCGTAGATCAGGCAGTCAAATTTACTTTGGCACTTTCTCGAGATCTTAAAATCGCGATAAATGTCACTTGGGACTGTCCATGTTGCTTTTTAATGTGATTCCCAATTGAAGACGATCCTTTGTGTTCCTCAACGGGCTGATAGAGGTGTCGGCACGTATACCCGACATAGTTTGCATCGCACAAACCACACTTATAGTAGTACATAACATGTTGCTGGTTAATGATAGGCGGCTTCTTTTCTTTTGGTTTAATCTCGTACCCGTTCTTTCTAATTGTATACACGGAGCAAATACCCATTCCAATTTTGCGATCTAGTTCCCCAAGTTGCCTTCGCGTGGAATTGGCCGATCTCGGATCCTTGAATGGTAACACTATTCTGACAGGCGCTTCGTTTACGTTACATTCTCGTGTGGAAATTGGATAGCCAGAAACTTTCTTGGTCACAAAATTTCTGATGGTCGATTGCAGCAGTTGGGCTGGGTACTGAAGTCGGGAGAATGTCTGTGTGAGACGATCACATTCCAGGTGGAGCAGTCAGCAGGAAGATGACAGTTTAAAGGCACGATCCAGCATTGTTTTTAGCAATGACTTCTTGTATCTGACATCGATGGGCTCTTGTAATGTAGTAATAATCCGGTGTCAGTTGGTTTTCTGTACACAGTTGTCTCCAGGCGACCATCGCATTTCCTGATCTCCGTTCCCAGAAAAGGAAGTTTACCGTGTTCGCCAAGTTCGTACGTTCGATGGTGAAGCTGACAGATGGATGGCTCTCATTTGGAGTGGAAAGGAATGCTTCAGCCGTTTCGGTGTCTGGCATTATGTACAATGTGTCATCCACATAGCGTTTGAAGAACTCGGGTAACTTGCCTTGGTCTTGAAGTCGATCTTCGATACTGCACATAAATGCGTTGGCCATTAGGGGTCCAAGTGGTGAACCCATAGCAACACCATCAGTTTGTTCATACAAACTCCCCTCAAACTGAAAAGCTGGTTCTTGGTGGCAATATTTAACAACTCTACCAAGTCTGATTTTGTAATGTTGAGATTATGCTGCTTATTGAACCAGTCGTCCTTAAATGCCTTTTCAGCTAGAATTTGTATCGTCTCATCAACAGGGACATTGGTAAAAAGTGAAGTTACATCATATGAAGCAAGGATGCTGTGATCGTCAACTTCCATGTCATGGGGAGCATCCACGAAATTAAAAACATCACTGATGTTGTGATCATTGACTGATAGAGGTTTGAGCTTTTCATCAAGCCATTTTGCCAACTTGTAATTATATGTCTCGGTTGCCGAAAGTATCGAACACATTGCTAGTTGTCGCTTGTGGGTTTTTGGTAGGCCATAGAGATGGGCTAGTCTCGAACCATTTTGGATAACTGTGTCATCAACTGCCTTGGGCAATATTCTTTCTACAGTGGCAGTTAACTCCTTTTCTTTCTGCAACAGCGGGTGGAAATGCTTGGGAGGTCTTCCTCTCATTTTGGGTCTTTCAGCGCATACTGGTCTGAACTTGGTTTCGTTGTTTATTGAGGACTCCCTCAGAGGGCGCACATAATCTGACTTGTCCATCAGCACCACGTCTGATCCCTTATCGGGCTTCGTAATAATTCGTAATAGAAGAATTACTCAATTAAAAACTCTACTTTGACTGGCCACTATACCCCACTATATAAATAGTTCGACACCTTGAAGCTAAAATAGATTCGTTTCGTTCCTGAAGAAACAAAATAAAAACAACATGCGGGTTTGCCCTTACGCAAGAAATCCGCAAGCTTTCTTTTTCTCTTCTTTTTTAATTTTTTTGTTTTGCTCCTAAAAAGCAAATTTATTGTTGACTTGAATAAATTTTTAGCTGGAAGAAATTTTGTCTTTGTAAAGTCATAGTTTAGTCAAAGTTGCATTTTTTGCTTTCAAGATGGTTTTCTTACGATTATACTTGTGAGGAAGTCCGATCACTTATAGGTAACCATAGCTTTTTGGGGAAGATTTCAGCACAGCCTCGTACATTAATTGTACGTGTATCACTCATTACTAACCTTTACCAAAAACGACGAGTTTGAGTCACAAATATGTATACTTATGTTGGACCTGTGCGAAAATCTTGCTGGTTTTTGGATTAGAAAATCTTTCTTTAACTATATTCTACTTTAAGAAGAAAATTATTCAGTGGAGAGCCTGTAATGCTTATTTAACTACTCTGCATCAGGATTACTTTTAATGTCCTGCACGAAGTTTGATTTATAAGAAAACACGCAAAACAAGCAAAATTCAAAGGGTTATTGATTATTACGAATTGATATATTGTTGTGACGTATTATCAGTTATTTAAGTTGGAGTTTCTCATCATCGGTGTTTTTGATGATTCGTGTTTAATGTCCAAGGTTGTTCAAGGTTAGCCCAACATTCGTTTTATTCGTAGGCCAAGTTTGGACCACACTGATGTGATTTACGTGTTCTGAATTGCTTTGTCTTTTAGTTTGATTGTACTGTCGTAGTTTTTTCTAGCTGTGGGCATGTTTGGGAAATGTTGCTAACCTTGGGTGTAACCTCCTTGAGTTGGAGTTAAGCCCTCTTGTGTTAGCCATTCTTCTAGTACTTGTTTGTGCGGTCACGTTGGTATGTTTTGGTATTCCGGAACAAGCAGTGTCTAGCTCTCCCAATTCCCACGCTCAAACTTAAATAACTGATAATACGTCACAACAATAGGGCCGTTTATACGAGAGAAAATAAGCCGCGGCTTATTCTGGTCACGGCTTACATAAGACGCGAACACTCGGTATAAATGGTACAAAATCTAGCTACGTTCACGGCTTTCTCAAGCTGCGGCTTATCCTGGCCTAGGAGTTTTTACTCGTATAAATGGTTCCTTTCGCCTCTTATGTAAGCCACGGCCAGAGTAAGCCGCGGCTTATTTTCACTCGTATAAACGGCCCTAATATGTATTAGAACTACACGCTGTCCAATTTGGAAATAACTGGATGAGAAAAAAATTATAACCCATCCTTAGTCCTTAATATATATGTCATACTCATCGGTGGTGAGCATCCCATTTCATACTGACCTGTTTGGTTTCCAGGGAACAAATTTAAGCAGTTGGTTGACACAGCGAAATACTTTTTAATTTGAATAATTATTGAAATGAACAGCCAACGTTGACTTGAAAGCCCTGTGAGTGTTCATATACAATTTAGAGATTTTGATTTATTTACATCTTTCGATTCAACGGAAACCTTCCTGTATTTCGCCAATCGACCGTGATCTGACCATAGATGACAAGTCACAACTAAATTTGACCTGCAAAATGGAAGGCGAAGATAATAAGAAGAAAGATTCGTCGGCCTTGTACTTCAAGCCATCCGAAATTACGTACAAATCTTACTTCTTTTTGTTCTATGCCGCCACTGGAAGCCTTGTTCCTTATGTGGCTTTATATTTCAAACAACTAGGCCTAACGACCATTCAGGCGGGTATTCTGGTGGGATTCAGACACTTTGCGGAATTCATCGGCTCACCATTATGGGGAATTGTCGGGGACAAGTACACAGCTCACAAAACTATCTTGTTTGCTTCACTTTTGTCGTACGCAGCGGGAAATTTGCTTCTACTGGCTTTCCAACCGCAAAATCAAGAGTGCATCGAAACTGGAGCGAACAAAACAGTTATAAAACCGCTGATATTCACTTCAGAAGGAATCGAATTAGGACACGAGGAAATGGGACCCGCTACATCTCTAAATATTGTTAACGATGGCCATACAAGTAATTTAATTCACAATTACAGCCAGATGACGACGTTTACTCGTAAAGTCGACGAAGCCGACGTCACCAAAATATTCATGATATATCTGAGTATAACTTTCGCCAGTTCAATTTTCGGATCCGTCGTGTTTACTATGCCCAATGCATTGGTCGTTAGTTTTCTTCAAGAAAACGTGAACAAGTTCGGAACTTTCCGAATGTGGGGTGAGGTTGGCGTCGCCTTTGGTTCGTTTATAGTCGGAGGAGTCATCAGTTTCTTCCTATCGGAAGTCTGTGGGGAGATAGTAAAGAACTATCACATTGCCTTTTATTTTTTCGCTGGTTTTATCGCTCTGGCAATAGTCAATGCTACCTTCATGGAAGTCAAGTACCAAGATCATCAATTACCCCACCACACTGGTGTTGCAGAAGTGCTGAAGGAACTTCTTCGCTGTCATAACTTGATTTTCATTGTGGTTGCGTGCCATCTGGGCTTCCTTAGTGGCCTTCAACAGAACTTCGGACTGTGGTTCTTAGATGACCTCGGAGCCGAGCCATACATGTTAGGAATGGCCGCTGGCTTTCGATATTCTATAGCGTTTTTGGGATACGTTTCTTCGGGAGCGATTATCAACAAAGTTGGACTAGTTTCCACGCTAGCCGCGTGCTTATTGCTGTACATCTCGGTGTTCTTGGGCATGGCATTTACTCTCAATCCTTGGCTGGGCGTGGTACTGTTCAGTGCTCAAGGACTGTTGTACGGGCTTGGTTGGGTAATCTGTGTTGTGTTTGGTGGTTCTGTTTCCTTAAAAGTTGGTTTCCATGGAGCCGTGCAAGGTAAGTCAATCTGTTTACCTTTTATATGTACATTTTTTCCGACAGCTACGCGGTTCACGTAGAAAACGTGAAGTGCATCATGCAGGCAAACTAGACTGAACTAACTTGTTATTTAATTAAACAAGGCCTTACAATACTATTTGACTATGGCGGCAAAAAGGCAGTGATTGGCAATCTATATAATGACCAAGAATCACTTTTCAACCAATCGATCATCACGATATATTATCTCCAAAAGGACGTCAAATTCGTCCACATACGCTTGCCAAAAGAAAGGGTAAATCGTTATAATATCCGAGGGGTATGTTTTAATAACACAGAACATGCCATCACCTTCGTAAATTCGTTTACAAGTTAACGTCTTTTTCCTCTGGGGATTTACTAGAAATGGCCGTCTGTTGTGTCTTTTAAGCCAAGCTACATCGCACCATAAGATGTTTGTACCCATTCCTCTATCTGAGAGCTAACTGGTCTCTGTTCCGATTGGTATTTCCACAGGTATCATCGG
>JAEMWC010000707.1:95000-142500 GCA_016490735.1 Pachyseris speciosa
TTTGCCATCCTTGGGCAGCACTCCAGATGACAATGACAGATTAATCACCTTTCTAACTAACTAGAATAGCATTTCCGCATGATACTCGCTGGAAGTGGATCCAGTGCGCATGCCTTAATAGCTGAACCCTAATCAACCCTAAGACGTCTTCATCTGTTACCATTGTGAACTCGCTAAAGCAGGATGTACACTCAAAGTCCTCCATAGTGCGCTCCCCCAGCTTCTCTTTTCTAACGAGCAACTCATCACGAATTCGCACAATCTTGGCACTGAAGAAATCAGCAAAGGCATTTGCGAGTTCTTGGTCACTGTTCGCGGACGGATATCTTTTGTTTATGCTCCTTTGCAGTAATTTATCAACTGTACGAAAAAGTAACTTACTATCATGGACATTTTCCAGAATAACTGCTGAATAATACTGCTCCTTCTCCTTATAAAGCATATCATTTACAACAGTGCACTGTTCCAAATAATTTACCCTGTCAATTTCAAAACCAGTAGAACGCCATTTACGTTCGAGCCTTCGCCTTCTCCTCCTCTGAATAGCGATTTCCTCATGATACCAAGGAGCATTAGGTCGAATGACAATTGTGCGAGTTCTTTTAGGTGCCAGCTGGTCCAAAGCCCTGCATAACACCTCGTCATACTCCTTTGATACTGACTCAATACTTCGCGAGATACACCTGTCTGACAGACCGGATGAACCAATCATCTCATTGTTTTACAAAGAATGAAAGTTGTTCCTGTTATACAGTTATGTATTGCACTCTATCTTTTATAATAACGCTAATTAGCTTCAGTTAAAATGCTACTACAAATTATACGTATTACAAAATAAAGTATTCTCCTACTTTCGTATTACTTTATTCTCTTTTAGGGCCTCTTCATATAAGCCTGGTTAACCTGTTCATACGGGAAATTATAGCCCGCTTACCGAGATGAAAAGTGGCAGCTCCCAGTTGGCTTGTTAGCTCAGTTGGTAGAACACTGCCCGGTATCGCAGAGGTCGTGGGTTCGACTCCTGTACAAGCCTCATTTGTTTCCAGGCTCTATTTTCACTACTGCTTATTTTATAAGTAGTTTTCATAACTGCGATGATCATTCACATATTCATAACAGGTTAAGTGGTAGTTTGGTGGTAGTGTTTCCTCGAAAGTTGGTTTCCATGCAGCTGTTAAAGGTGAGTCAAAATGTTCGTCCTTTTTTGTACTCTTTTATCAACAGTGACGTGGCTGGTCGTGGCTCACGTAGAACTACATCTACATCTACATCTACATGATTTCAGCACTCGGCAAAGTCCCATTGACTTATGGCTGTTATGCGTGTGGCCTCATACACCATAAGCCATTTTGGGACATCACGCCAAGCCGGCCACTTACTGAATAGAACAGGTCAGCTTTAGTGGTGGTCACAGGCAGAGTTTTGTTACGTCCCTAGTGGTCTTTTACGTCCCACAGAATCAGAGAATTATGAAGAGTTGTGAGACGGGGCCTACGGTTTATCGTCCTTATCCGAGAAAGCTGGCGTCTTTTAAATCTGCTACACGATGCCGATGAGTCCCAATAAGGACGAAACAGCTGTCCATGGTTGCAGCCCTACTTTATCGAGTCTTGGTCATGTTGGTGTCTCGCAAAGTCAACTTTTCTCACGTAGTATCAGCCTTGCTTGTTACATCTATCAGATTCCGATTTATTTTTTGGCTGGTTAGATCTCTTGTAGATCCTGCGTTGTACAGCGTTATCGTTGGCGGTCCTTTGCTTATTACTTTCATTATAAATAGTTAAGGCCAATGATCTTTTTTTTTTTTGCTGTGTACAACCGGAAACAGTGGTAATGGTAAATGTTAACGAAATGGCAGCATCATTGTATAATCACAGTAATCAGTTGTGCTGAAACAACTTGCACGGGCACCCCACCTTTGTCCAGTCATTGTAATCAGCTAATCATAAGTTTTGTGTGAGACTGATCTGATTTCTATTGCTGAAAATTGAATGAATAACAAAATAGCAGTTACACTGTCGTCTTTTCTAATTGCATATCAAGAAATTTGGTTCAAATTTTTAATCACGGATTCAGCTTTCTGTCTAAATCAAACTTAAAATGTTTGTGTCCAACATAATGTATGGACTGAAGTTTAATGCGTGTTCTTATGAGTTTTGGCTCACAAAGATTTTACAATAACTTGAAATACGTTCTTACAATAAGCAACAAATAATTCCAAAATGGGACATTTTCAATGCCTCACAGCTCCTAAATGAGTCAGTAGACAAAGTTTGAACAAAAATCTACTGTCACTTTTACTTCAGAGGAGTTACCTTAAACAACACCATGTTCAACTAACAAAAAGCAGTCACAGGCAAATTGCATAGCTTCCAAGAACGACTTTTGAACTAGTCCTGAAAAGCCTTTTAATAATCTCGAAATTCAAAAGGACCTCAAAATCTTTCACATATACTGCCGGACCAAAATAACGCATAAGTTGTTAAGCTCCTAGAGGTTTGCTTCAATAAACACAGAACACGCAATTATCTTCCTAAATGATTATTATAATATTTTTCTCTGGAGAATAATTGGCATTTGCGATCTTCGTGTCTGCCAATCCAAGTCAAACGATACCATGTGATGCTGATACCCATTCCTCTATTAGGCTTAACAAGTCTGTGTTTCCACTGCTTTTCCACAAGTATCATGGGTGGATTCATTGGGGTATGGGAGTGGGCGCAGGAATAACAGTCAGCGGTCACATCATCAATGCTGTGGGCATACCAAAGACTTATTTTAGTTACTGTGTGGTACCGGCTGTTGTATTAACTTTGTTTTTATTTATCCACTGGTTGACAAAATTAAGGGAGCGCAAAGAAAATGCTAGTGAAGCAAGTTATAAGCGGCTTACAACAAACCCAAAGGATGACGAAGACGGGTTATTGATGCTCAGAATGAACTAACCTCCCATCAGGCCCAGTTGTAGCACCGCTGCAATGTCCTCTTATGTCTGCACTTGCTAAAAATTAATAGAGCCTGATACAAAGTCTCACAGGATTTTGTGTCTTCGTACAGAATTTGGACGAAATCTAATGCCGGGCCGGCGCAAGGGAAAGGCATGCTGTCCTTAAAAAAACAAATGACCACAGTTCAGTGCATGTGCAAGTGGAGACAGCATATTTATCATATTAGATTTACAAATATCCTCCATTGGTCGATTTAAAAAGCGCACGTAAGAATTTATTTATTGTGACTAAGAATTCTCCGGCTATGCCGTGAGTGAGCATTGCCTTCAAGAAATGTTAAATAAAATGCGGATTTTTATTATAGCTTGAATCAATTCGTCTGTGGAGCTGACAACAGTATATATATTACACCTTTTAAAAGCACCGAAAAATACATCCAGAACCTGTGTCAGTCCCCACTTTAAGTCCACTGCTAATTGGCTTATTGTCTACTCTTTTATATAAGTTTTAAATCAGATTTGTTACTCGTCTAACTGCGTCCCGCCTTCCCAACACATGTCGCTCATGAAGCTCTCGGTGCAGTTTTCTCATTTTCTCTAAGTCTCCACTCTGTGTCACTTCCTCCAGTCGTTTGTTCAGTTCTTTCAGTTCAGGGTCATCTGGCTCCTCATGATGCACATCAGGTTCTTTGAACGCTTCTTTCTCAAAGTGAGGCTCATTACCCTCATCAGAGTGAGGCTCGCTTCCATTCTCCTCCTCCTCTTCGTCCATGTTCTCGGGTTCTCTGTCATGATCACCACCATCAACTCCAACTGGGGTGTCTTCGGGTTCGAACTCTGCTGCGTCCAGCTCTGCAAAGAAGTCAACAAACTCAACAAATCTCCCCACTTAAAGTGCACCTAATCTCCTCCCTCCATTTTTTTTACTAAAATAAATATTTGCACCTGTTAGACAAACGCATTGCACCTTTCTTGACTTTTTATAGCCTGTAAAAGTTAAAAATGTACCCATCATCTGTCACACAACTGAGCTGGTGAGGGGCGTGGGTCTTTTCTTGATTGGCGTTCATCACGGCAAGTCTTTGTAAACAGTTTGACGTCAAATCAAGAAAAGATCCACTCTCCTCGTGTACCAAATGATGCTTAGTTTTTCGTAAGTTTTGAAACCCATCAAAAGGACAAACGTTAAATGTTCTTGGAACATGTGCAAAGTTTTAGGGTTAGGTCCACGTTTAAGGAAAGGGGAAAAAAGGGCGTCTGAAATCAAACTTGCCACAACGTCTGGAATGACTCGAGAACTTCCTGGCATTGACAGCATTGCAGACCCTGGGGAAAAGTCGGGTGAAAGTTTGAGCAGGCCGTGTCCTACTTGCGCCCCATTTTTCTCCAGCACCCAATATGTAAGATATCCCTAGCGTAGTACCACTTTAGGGGAGGACAAAGTAACGCCGTACCTTTTCCTTGTTCTATGGAATCCATCATACTCCTGGAGAGAACCAAACCCTCATAGTGTCTCAATTCTTCTATAAATGCCTTCCGCCTTCCCACAAACTCATCCACCGACACTTTGGCCACAAAGGTTAGGCGAGCGTGCGACTGATTTGTACTGGGAGGGCGAGCTGAATGGGGAATGATGCCTGAGAGACAGGAAATATATGGCCATTTAAACAATTGACAATGTGAACTCAAAATTTATTCAAGGGCACCTTTTTGTTTGCAGGAAAATTGAGTCATTTAGCCCTCCAGCCAGTTAGCTGTTCAGTGCAGTGATTTCCAGACATCTTACCACCTAATACATTGTATAAAGGCAGCTTGTAAATTAGAGAATTTAAGACGATTAAGTAATTAGTCACAAATCGAGCTTCAGCTAGCCCCAGTCGTTTTTAGGGTACTCGGGAGGAGGTGAAATACGAGTCCCCTAAAAACGACTGCGTGGGAGGCTAAGCTTGAGCAGGCCTAATCCTCACAAAAAACACGACACTAACTGAAAGTGAGTGGCAGTAACAAATTTAACAACTAGTTGTAATCGTAGATCAGGAATGCGTTCGAGTATCCATTGCTGCAGTAGTCTGGTGTGATAATGAGAAAATCTATTACATTTTTGTAATATGAGGTGACAGGGTTCTGAGGGCTGTGATCGGTTGTGTGCTTCCTTGTCGGCTGGTATCTTGCTGTGATTCGGTAATATTTCCTATCTTGCGATAAGAAAACAATATTGAAGTGTAAACAAGGATTCTGTTCTTATTTGGAGCAAATACTAAAATCTTCTCACTCATCCAGCGTGTTCCATACAAGATGTGTTCAGCATTTACCGGTATCTTCTACTAAAGCACCTTATTTTTTCCTTCAAAAGCAAGGGAAAATCGTGTACTAAACGACGCCAATGTTGGTTGACTTTGCTCTATGATTCCACGGGAAGCTTTTGATTATAATGTTAATCTACCTATGTATCTATTTATCTGAAATATAATTTGAAATACCGGTAATTCAGCCCCAACTGGTGAGACCAAAGTATGCAACACTCTGCTATTGACATTTGACCTCGCCTAAGCCGTCCTTAAAACTAACTCAAATTTATTAGCAAGGAAGCTGTCCAGACTGACCACTGGAAAGAGGCAAACCCCAAGACAACAGCCAAGATTAGCTGAAACTAAACTGCTTTGCCAAAAGTGGCAAAAGTAAAAAGTGAAGTGAAGTGAAGTGAAGTGAGGCAATGTGAAGTGATTTGATTTCTGACGCTTCTCACGCCCTAAATTAATCTCATGTGAGACCCAAATAGAGGGTCTGCACTTTACTTCCCCACCGACGCAGCACCAAAGTTTCTTTAGAAACTAACCCCCTTTATCCAAATAGAGAGCTTAAGCTTATGGAGACTATAAACAGTGAGGCCTAAAATCATAAAAACAGCTACAGCTATTGACCTATGAACAAATGACTTTTGCACTGTCTACTAAATTAATGCTCTATCAACTAAGCGAGCAGGTTGTGCAGTCAATTTAGTTACTGACAGTGTTCTTCGCACCCATTTGCAATTATACGCTACCTTGGAACATGACAGCGCGTCCATATTTTGGCCGAACCTCAGTGATGATTTCATTGTCATGCGTCATTGTCTCATAAAATGCTGTTTCACCATAGTCGTTCTTTGTCCAGTTTGGTGTGAGGTATATTAGGTACGTCCATTCATCTTCATGCGCTTCACAGTCCTGATGTATACGGGTGTGGTCTGCACTCCTTATCAGGTTGCAGGAGATGTCGTAAGGGAACCACTTGTCATGCCCAGTCACGTGTTTCAGGGTCTGCAATGGTTCAAATAATGGAGATACATGTATCTAAGTCTAATTATGAATAAAGGGGATCAGTTTCTAAAGAAACTGTGGTGCTGCATCGATGGGGGAGTGAAACACGAAAATTTGGTTTATCAACAGAGTTGATAATGTTAATTGACCACTGTACAGGGATTTGATTAGCTGACGTTTCAAGTGTTGGCCCAGCACATGTCTGTACAAAATTATATGTGTTGTGGTATGAAATTTGCTCTGGTATGAAATTATTTTAAACCAGAGCATTTTAAACACTTCAAGAAAGTACTACTCGGTATCTTTCATTGAATAATCTCACTTAAGGATTACCACCAGACTTAAAAGTTAGAACCACTTTGAACAACATATAATAAACAACACCACAGAAAAGGTGCTGAGTAGTTTTCTTTTGGATGGACAAAAAAGTTAAAACATAACAGAAGTAAAGTTGCACAACATACCTGCTGCATTACATTCCACAGTCTGCTCTGAATGTAATCATTGACCTCAAATCCCGCAATCCACTGAACATTGTCACTATCACCGTCACCTTCATCGGAGTCATCGTAATAGTAAGTTCCGTGTTTGAAAATGAAAGCTCTTAGCTGATCCAAATCTTCTTTGTCAAAGAGATCATCAAACACTAGTATCCTCTTTCCTTGCATTGATGAATGTTCAGACACTTTGTGCTGTGCGACATCAACACCAGCTAGCGGGGGTCTATCACTCCCAATAAATCCCCTATCATAGGCATCTTGCCGTTCACCTTTTGCAGCAGCTCTCTCCATGTGGCTTGTGAGCATTTTCTGCTTGGACTTTGTGAACTGTACATGTAGTATTAACTGTCCCTTTTTGAAAGCAATGCTGGGAGGTCTGGGGAGGTAGGATATGGAACTCTGCCACACAACGAGACGACCAAATTTTGGGACAGCTCCAGCTATAATTTCATTATCGTCATCATACCTGGGGAATTAGTGGAATATTAAACCTATCAAAGTGTATCCAAATACCTGTTATTATTACAACTGCAAATCTTCAATAAAAATCTTCGATCAAATTAAAAGTCCCCTGGGGGCTTATTTATTTCAATTCAAGTACTTTGTTGTGAAATGTAGTATGAGTAGCAAAGGAAGAGGAGGGTCAATTTTATACGACACACTACTATGGGCCTCTTCATATAAGCCTGGTTGACCGGGCTGGCTCGGTTAGCAGAATGAATTTTATCATTTGTTCACATGGGAAATTACAGCCCGGTTACCGTGATGAAAAGTGGTGATGCGACCATTCACGCATGAAATTTAAGGAACATGTCTGGTGAGAATTTTTCACTTTTATTGGTTTTAGAAACCTCAAAATCCTTTACCTTTATTTTAACCATCAAAAGAAATTATTCCAAACTATAAATAGAAGAAAAAAGAAGTCAAAATCAAATACTGTTCCTTCTACTGATGAAAATGCATTGCATCATTTTCATCCCGGTAACCGGGCTGGAGTGTTCATATGGAAAAAATTCCAGCCCGGTTACCAAGATCTTGGTTGGAAAAACTGAGATCTTGGCAACTGGGCCAGCCCACAATCTCATATGAAAATGTAGAAATTTTAAAAAGCATTTAGTGACAAGGCGAGATCTCAGGAACCGGGCTCATATGAAGAGGCCCTAAGAAGACATCAAAACATCAAAGCACATGTTGTAACTGAAGATCAAGAACAAACTACCTGAACCTCCAGCATGAGGGTTCATTGTCCTTTGATTATCATCATTATCATTAGTTCTTCCACGCCTAGTGGTGCATGGGGCCTCCTGAGAGGTATACATGACCCACAGAGGCTCTTGGGACAGGTGATCAGCCCATTGGCCAGCCTACACCCAACCCCGAGATGTGTGTGAGGTCAGACCACAGCACTGGGAACTACTTACCTACTCTTTTAGATCAGTGTGTGGGTTCTGGCCTGGCCAGGCTTTGCCAGGCTGGCCGGGATTTTGGCCAGGCTCCTGATGCAAGGGGGCCAGGGAGGGGGGACTAAATAACGTTCTCCCTCGTCTATAAAAAGGTACTGCTCTCAAGCAAAACAAGTGATCATTGCTGATGAAAACAAGTGATCATTGCTGATGAAATGATTGTAGCCTCAATAACAAATTACTTGGAGCAATTAAATTATTTGAAAATAATAGATCCTGAACATCATAGCCAATATGAAAAGAACTTACAAGTACAACTCTCCATAATCATTCTTCCTCCATCTAGGATTCAAAAACATGAATGCCGAGTACTCATCATCTGTTCTGTTAGCATCTGTGTAGAGCTTAGTAAAGTCGCCTCGCCGCACAAGTTTTCCCATGACTTTGTAAGGATAATATATATCTTTGGTTTGAGCTGCATCCATGATTGCTTTTTGTATTGTCCTTCCAACAAAGGATTTGGAAAATTCAATACAGTCAACTTCATTAATCCAGGGAATATTATCTGTTGGCTTTTCAATGCCTCCATCATATGGTTCAAAAAGACTAAACTGCCATGAACCTAAATCCAGATTTAAATAATGTGAAAATATAGTAAGATGCTTTGGTGCTAAAATCTTGTCAAAGACAAAAATCTTCCGGCCATCATTTGTCTGGTATTTGAAGCTGATTTTTGGCTTGAGATCAGTGTCGAGGACATCAAGATGCTGGAAAAAAAAAAGAATACATGTAGAAAATCAGTCAGAAATTGAAGCATCACAAATATAATTAAAATAATCAATTAAAATATTCACATTTATTGTCAATAACAAAGGCTGATGAGATGTTTAAAGAGGTCATTAAAAATGTAAAGTCAGTTGTGCTAGCTGGGTATAGTCTTTAAAAAATATGCCTTGCAAAAAAAAATGTACCATACCCATGTACTCAAATTTCAAGCTTGAGTTCATTATGCTGATTTAAAGGGACACTGTCGTGTAATTTGGATCTGGAAATGGACCCAGACATGTTTTTGCAACACTGTTTATATGTGCATTGAAACTATTTGTGGTTGTCTATGGCCACAGACGATTGCAACTTGAAAAAGTTTGGTTAACTTTTTCAACTATTACCATTGTGTCTAGGAAAAATCACCTAAAAAATACTAGTTTCTTTTCAATCAAAGAAAAAAATTGAAAGCTACCTCTTTGTATGAAATGGGCCATTCATGTAATAGAAAAAGTACTTCCTTGCAACTGGAACAAACTTATAACAACAATTGGCTTGCCAGCCCTGACAGTAACCCTTTAAGTTTTTCAGCAAAGATACCATGCCAAGACCCCCTCCCCCTAAAAATGCACAGTGACAATTCCACCCCCCCCCCCCCCACCTCCTCCACTCACTTCACTCACTGGGCTTTTTGGCTTCAGCAGTTTCACATTAAAGTGAGTGTACTGAATGCATCCAGGAGGTGGGGAAGCAGCCTGGTTGGGGTATGGGGGGGGGGGGGGGAGAGTTATAGGCCATTGTAGGGAGTATAGGCCATTATAGGGAGTACTCCCCCCGGGGTGGGGGGGGGAAGCAGTGGGGTGACAACTCTCAGAAGGCCTATTTCAGGAGGAAAACAATTACACCCAGGAATCTGGAGATTTTGTTGGGAGTCAGCAAACTCAAGAAAATGCCATGGAAACATGAAATACTACTGCGACAAGAGGAAGAAAACTCAGAAAATTTGAGATCCTTGAGGGGATGTCACCGAAAAAAACTGGAGAATATTCCAAATTTTCAGAAGGACTTAAATGACTCAAGCAGCTTTTCTTGGAGTTGTCACCCCTCGTGAATGCGTGATGTAGCCTAGGAGACAAATGAATGTCAAAAAATGTTGGCCAGCTGAAACTGGCTACAAAATGAGCAGGTCATTGAAATACACTGTAACACCTGGTCTGTTAATAAAATTCCTTCTTTTGCAAGTCGAATTTTTTTATGTTTTACCAGTAAGAAAGTTATGCACTTGCAGAAAAATTGAATGTAAACTTCAATGGAATATTATAACTCAAGTGAACAATACGCCCTGAACCAACACGGTTTTTTGGTTTAAAAAGTAAGAATAATCTGCAACGATACGTGTTTCACGAGTCACAAAGAAGATCTAGTATTAAAGGATCTCGCCTATGACTTTTATCTGTTTATCTTGAATGCAAACGATACTAGCAAATCGCACTTTTCAGAATCAAAGGCAAAAAGGTGAGCTTAAAACCGGTATCAACAGTTCCAAGCTTAAGACACACTAAATATTTTAGATTTCGTTTTGAGCGAGAGTGCCACTGGTTTGTTGACTTTCGAAAATTTACCTGTTTGTTAATTCAAGCAAAACAAAGAAGACACCAAACGTTTTACCTCATTTGAATCAGCTACACCAAAGTTGGTGTTATCTTTAACATCCCACGCAAAAGAGTCTTCACTATCTGTCGAGCAATGAGAAAACTCGCTGAGAAGAAGAACCAGCAGAAACTTAACTCGCGTCATGTTGGTGTGACACCGAACGCGAAATCGAAGTATTTGGGAATATGGTAATTGATCAACGCAAGAAATTCAGTGCGCTTCATTAAGAAGTCAAAACAATAAGTGTCCATACATAATGGGGGAACACTAATAGACTGGGATGCTTTTAAAAACGTCATTAACTTTTAAAAATACGAGCTTCATGTATATGTATAAATACATGAAGGAAGTGAAAACCTCTTCACAATGATTGTCGTTTCTTTTATCGAAAAAGTGAAGAAAAATGTTCAAAGATTTTAACTTAAGTTTGAATTTTACAGACAGTGTTTATTCCATAATAGCAAATAAAATAAGAAACTTCTTTGGTTTTCACTGTATGAGTAAGGCCGGAAGATGACATTGGCTGATCCAGAAACTTATTCTCTTTACCTAGTTACACACCACTTCCGCCACTGCGCGCATTGTCCATTGATGGACGGCCAGTCGAAGAAGTTATGGAAATTTTCCTTTAAAGCTCGTATCAAACTACCAGATGTCACCGGGGATCAGCTGGTTATTCATAGCGTATTGCACACGGAGGCGTATCTTTTAAGACTTTTCTTTGTCGCTTCGCCAAAATCGCGGGAAAATTCTCCGTAAATTCTCTTCATCTCTTCGCCGCTTCGCGATGCGGTTAACTGTTCGTTGTTGGGGTAACTTCTTTCCCGCCGGCTGTATTTTACTGCTGTTTTCTTTTGTTTCGGTGTGGTACTTTACCGCTGCTTCGACTCAAGGCTTTTGCGATAAAGATGGCTGTCCAGATGTCAGAGAAAAAGGTTTGTTTTCTGTAAACTTTAATGGCCTTTTCAAATAGTAGCGCCAAAAGGTCTACTGCGGTCCGTTCCATTTGAAAAATCTCTCGACCGTAGTAACCTTTTAAAGTTCGCTGGACATCGTTCCGCTACGATAACTTCAACACGTTTTGAGAAATGATTGGTAAAGCAATTATAAGCTTTAAAGCTTACAATGTAAACTTATATTAAACTTTAATTTGGCAAGGCACGTACGGTAGTCCACGCAGGTGAATGCAACACTGAGGAGTCTCATATTGGGGGGGGGGTACTCCCTTATTTGGGCTACATAGGTATGTGCGGCCCCAAAGGGTATGGTTTTGTAGCCGTTTTGGTCTGAAATAGGGTATCAATTTTGACCATTTTGGTCTGAAATAGGGTATGGTTTGTGCATTTCTAGTCTTGAATTGAGTATGTTTTTTTAGAAGAAGCTACTTCATCATTAGGCAATAACTCCATCAACAAAAGCCCTTCTTTTTTGTCTTTTAATTATGTTTAAGCCAACCGTCTACATGAAATGGGTCTGAATTAGGATATCAAATTTTTGGTCAGGTCTGAAATAGGGTAGGGAAAATTGCAGATTTTGGTCTGAAATAGGGTAAGGGTTCCAGGAAGTGGGTCACACACCCCCACCCAAATTTTCTGGGAGTACCCCCCCCCCCCGGGGGTGACATTAATAATATTTAAGGCCCTGGCAAACGAGGACACAATGATGCAGACACATTGTACGTTTGTTGCGGACATAAAATGTTTCTGGTAAACAGGGAAACATTTGTGTCTGCAACAATGTGTCCGCTACAATGTGTCCTCGTTTGCCAAGGCCTTTAGGAACATTAAGCACGATCAGAGGTACATCCAGTCATCTCTTCCTCTCCCCCTCCCCCACCTGTGGGGATGGAAGGGGGGACTTAAGGTGGCTCCCACCTGTTGCTAGCACTTTCCACCTCTTGTACTTTGATAGATAATCACCACCAATCTTTCAAAGTTGCTACCTTTATAGTGGGATCAAACAAACGCCCAATCTTTGGTGAACAAGTCATTAAACATTTTCCACTCAATAGGTTACCATAGTAACAATATAACCTGTTAGAAAGGTACTTAATTTTGGTTTTAAGAAAAAATAATTAAACAACCTTGGTGACCCCCATTTTTTATTATTTAAAATTAATAAGTGCATCAAGATCCAACTTTTTGCAAAGTTTAAAAAACTTGTACCAGTGGATTCAGAGCCACCTTAAATTATCGAAAATTTTCTTGAGATTTTGATTTTAAAATATGGTTTCACGCCCATTAAGTTACCGGGACTTTTGAAAAACAGGCCCCTGAATGCTCACTTTTCCCTATTGCTTGCTAGCATACCAGATTGCAGAAACAAGATTGATATCACAAGTGATTACCCAAAGCATAAGCATTAAATGAAGATAAAAACTATGTATGTACAATGAACCAGACCTATGTGCACAAATCAGTTTTGTGGTATGTTAGTTGGTCACCTATAATTTTGTGATGTGCACTTGTGTCCTTTTTTTCATGGGTGAAGTCAGATGGACTCTGCTCTATTGCCACCAGGTCCAGTTGGTGAAGCTCTCTTCTTATGTTATGACTGGTTTGAAATTTGAAGTCATGCAAGTATTAGGCTCTATTACCAGCCACTGCTTCGGGAAATGAGCCCATGCTCGGACCCGAGAAAGTGGCGGAAATCAAGGCTATGCAAGTATAAGCCTTTTCACTAGTGTCACTTATTTGTGCACATGCTAAATACATGTAAACTTATCATTTCTTTATACATAAATTAATCAATCAAAGACTTTTCTTTGATAGCTGTTTCGTCCGTTTTGACCCTTATTTTAATTCAGTAGGTCATCTGAAGCCCTTTGGTGAACACAGGCCATCTGAAGGTGAAGTATTGAGCTTAAAGTATGCTCCAAGTGGCACTGACTTCTATCACAACTTTATCCACAAAAGGAAGCCAGTTGTCATCAGAGGAGGTGCCAATCACTGGCCTGCCATTCAAAACTGGCAGAATGAATCGTACCTCTCATCAAACTTTGGATCTAGCGTTTTCACTGTGGAGTATCGTAAGAAGTTTAAAAACGAATTTCCTGTCAGGAGACCAATATCGCTGGATGAATTTCTTAAAATGTACAGATCTGAAAATGTTTACCTTGACTCTGCATTTCCACCTAAGGCGACCATGCTAAATGATGTTTTACTGCCTTCAATTTTAAACTGCCATGAAATGAGCTCAAAAATTGACAGCATTCACTTATTGATGAACAGCGGCGATGCTAACTCGGCCTTCCACCATGATGGATATGAGAATGTTATCACTGTAATATCTGGATCAAAGAAAGTCTATCTTATCAATAGCACATACAGCAAAGACCTGAATGCTGATCAGTATGCAGTTGCTCCAGGGGTGCTACCTATTGATCCTGAGAAGTTAGATCTACAGACCTATCCCACAGTAGGAGAAATTCCATATTATGAAGTCACTTTGAATAAAGGTAATGCTTCAATCATATAATATAACTATGTTTGGTGGTTAAATTAGCAGCTGGGTTATGAACAAACTTCTTTTTTTTATTATTATTACTTCAAGACATATCTGAATAATGATATTGTTAACCCATTGACTACCGGCTGTTTTTACGTTTGCGGAGTGATTTTCCACCTATAAACGATGAATAGCAATTTGTGACTCCTTATTTGAAACTACCAGGGAAAAGTGGTGCTGTCCTAAGGCACTGGAGGCTCAAGGTTTCTGAAAACGTCATTTTGACGTAGCTATTTTTTATCCGTGAAACAACAACAATGGCCCAAGCTCAGTTTGCTTGTGATTTTTGCTAAGTTTACAGCCATTTTTCATCTTTAGCGGCTGCCTGATGAGCGTGACGGTAGCTAAGAGTCCACTTTCTCAAAGAATCGAGCAAGGTGATGACTACTTTGTTGTTGAATTTGGCTTGTTACTTGACGAACTGGGAATTTGGCTGGTTGGACACTTAGTACCTTTGGGACTCGACTACTGATGAATTTCTCGACCTACCGCAGCATATTTTGGAATTTATGACCACAAGCAGGAAATTTTGGCAGTAGGTCGGAGTGGCTGTAGACTTAGTTTATATGTGAAAGAATCAGGGGAAGGAATGGGTGCTGTCAAAAATTCTCGTTAGCTCCCAGCATGCAACGCGCTCAAGATGTTGAAAATGTCAGGAAGGCCCGAATGCACTGGAACAAAAGGCTGTATCTACGCTCGGGAGAAGAATATGAACAAAAAAAGTCATTTCTAAACTAGAACAAGGACTGAATTTCGTTATGATGGTTGAAGTTTGGTTTTCGACGATGATTTCCTTTAAAAACATGAAGGCAAAAAGGGGCATTTTCGTCGTTTCTCTTTGACGTTAAAAACGGTCAGTTTCATTCTTGTCCAAACTCAAAAGGCCATATTTGGTAAAAATCACTATGTTTCTTGCGTTTATTGGATATCCAAATTTAAAGGACATTCCATATCGTGCTCACAACGAACAGTTAAGGCAATATTCGTGCGATTGAGAAAGTTGCAATGTTTTGAAGCATGGGAGTTTTTTACAGCCGGTTTTGGCCGGCACGGGTGCCAATGGGTTAATAGCTATGCAAATCAATCAGTCTAATATTGGTCTGTCAATTCAATATCTCAAGTTTACTGGTACTTCATTTAACTTAATAAGTCAACCTTTAAAAATCTCATTAATAATTCATGCAGGAAATACAAAAGAAATTAATTTTTAATGAATGTCTTTATGTGATGAAGACATGGCTAAATTTGGCATCTGATTTTCTAGGCCAAACTAACCCAAAATCTAAATTTTAGTGTAAGAATGGATAGATGTAGCTTTTTAAGCCATTCAATGAATTCACAATTCGTGTTTTATCAAGTCCCACAACACGCAGATGCGCCTCTTGTTTTAAACTTGATAAAACACTTCTGCTCATTTATTAAACATTACATAGCTAGATGGACTAAGTAACCAATCAGTGCATCAATATTGAATCATGGCAGACTCTTAAGGAAACAACAAAGAAAGGGAACAAAAAACATTTTTATAAATAAATAAGTGGCTCTGAGTTTTTTCAACTTTTTGAAAAAGAGTCTATAACTATAATGTGATAAAGGGTTTTCAGAATTTTAATAACACGGGAGAATAGTGTAAAGTAACAGGAGAATTATCATGAAAGATTATTATCAAAGGGCAAAGCTCTTTCAGGGAGCAAGCAAAATTTAGCAGGAAAATTCTGCATAGTTGCTAGAGAATTCTCCGATCTCCGATGCCTAATGAACATCCTCGATAATCATTACATATGAGCTGTAAATTAAATAATTTTTGTTTATTTATTTTTTCAGGAGATATGTTGTATATTCCCCAATACTGGTGGCACATTGTGCGCTCTTACGACAACCCCAATATTGCTGTCAATATGTGGTTTGGATTGTTCAACTTCGAGGACAAGTTTCACGAGGCAGGAATCTCTGAAGACACAGATGTAGTTAAGGTATAGCTAATAGCTTCCTCCTTACAGCTCTGTGATCCTGTCCATTATACATAAAGGTAATGCATGGTCTTCATTTCTTATGGTGTCATTGGAGGAAGGTACCAAAAGAGGGCTAATGTATTTTCTTAATAATAATAAAGCTACGTTACGGGGAGTTGCTGAGACACAATTAACACTACCCAATAGAAAAACTGGAGAGAATCGAATGATAATAATAATAATAATAATAATAATAATAATAATAATAATAATGACTTTATTAATGTGTTGGCAAAATCTAGCAGAGGGGATTTCCCACTGCTAATAGGGGACACCTAACTAGTCTAAAAATACAAATCGAAACAAATATAGAATCACACTAGAATATACTACATGTAAGAATTTAAAATCAGAACTACTGATGATAGCTACTAACATACAGTATATACTACTAAAGCTCTTATTCATAGTCATCAAAGTTCTAAAATTGTGAATCAAAATTCTTGGATAGGAAAATTCAAAAATCATGAATTGCAAAGATAGCTTTCATCACATTCAGCTAAGATGCTACTTAAATCACTGCATGTGTTTCCTAGAAAGACATGTCAGCACTAATTCCAAATTTGAATTTGTTTATGAGGAGTTGATGGCAAATGCAGAAACTCTTTCGAGAAATATAAAAAGATTTTTGGTTCAGTTTTTATTTGGGACTAGTTTTGTTCTTGTTTAAGCTATGATACACTGATTAGCTTCAGTTCAAAACAGTTAGATTTTGGAAAAGAATTAGACAGTCCAGCACATTGTTGAATTGATATTGAGTATTTTCATTTTTTCTCATACATGCATGACACTTAATAAGATCTGGACCATACATGTGACACTAGATCTGGAAATATGTTGTATGAATCACTCCTTTGAGTATTGTTTCCAAAAAAAAAATAAATAAAATAATAATAATAATAATAATAATAATAATAATAATAATAATAAACGATTTATTAGTAGTACTTCCACAAGGTGGCTCTTCGCCTACTAATTACAAATCTCAAATCAAATCAAATCAAATTAAATCAAATGTTGGTTTTTGAGGAGAGGGGAAAACCGGAGTACCCGGAGAAAAACCTCTCGGAGCAGAGTAGAGAACCAACAAACTCAGCCCACATATGACACCAAGTCCGGGAATCGAACCCGGGACACATTGGTGGAAGGCGAGTGCTCTCACCACTGCGCCAACCCTGCTCCCAAGATGATAGAGGACAGCTGGTCAGTTCCTGCTATTATTTTTCAGGTAGCAGAACTGTTTGACAAGCTTGTCAGAGATGAACCTGACAGCATTCATTGTCAAGAAGAGCAGCATGCCTTGAATGCTATCCTTAAAATAAACACAAGTGATCCAAGCAGTGGCCCACTGAGAATTCCTAAACAGAACAAGAGACCAGAAGATGTCATCCTTGCCAGTGGATATACTAGTAAGTTGAAGTTACACGTTGTACTATGAAAATCGCTTCTAAATGAGTTAGAGGCAGAGATGTATGCAGAAAAAAGAAATCAAATTGTAGAAACAGGAATTTCACCTATGACATTTTGATTCTTTATAATGCTCTACCATTATTGATGGTAATGCAGTGATGTATTTAATAACAATACCACAGTCTCATGGCAGTTTACAAATCTTCTGTGGGGTGAGATCGGATGTCAGCATTGAGCTATTGGTGACTCGCATGAACTGGATCATTAAATACCAAAGGCCAATATTACATTAATCGTATAACTCATCAGTGATGAAGCAATTCAGCTAAGTAATCGTACACTAACTGAAAAATACAACTCATTTATTCATCAGACTTAAAACATATACA
Source organism: Pachyseris speciosa (assembly GCA_016490735.1). Lineage (NCBI taxonomy): Eukaryota > Metazoa > Cnidaria > Anthozoa > Scleractinia > Pachyseridae > Pachyseris > Pachyseris speciosa. The sequence continues at coordinate 112,886 of JAEMWC010000707.1, forward strand.
ATCACGTTTCTTGTAATTATTTTATTATTAAATAAATTTTTTTGTTGTGATTAACACTGGAGATTCCCTGTTCCTTTTCGTTACTCACAAATGTGGATCGTTCTCATCAGCACTGATCTTGTTACCTCTTTTTTTCTCTTCCTCATTCTACAGTGCCAGTGATGGGACTTGGAACAGCAACACTGATGGAAAACACAACCTTTGCTGTTAAAACAGCACTGGAAATTGGCTACAGGTGAATGATCCTTGCATCATTTTGTTAGTTTGGTTGATGTGTACGGCCTAAAATTCCACAGAAGGGAAAATCAGAAAGCTGTTCCATCATCATCCAACAGTGTCAACAAAGTCATTATTTAATATTGTCAATCCACAGGCTCACCAAAAACGTTATACTATCTAGTACACAGGAATACTAAGAATACTAATCTCATTATATCATCACTGTCTACTTTATACCTCATTTATGTCATAACAGGTTGATCGACACAGCACAGGGATACCCAGGGTCTGAACCTCAAGTTGCTGAGGCCATTGCGCAGAGTGAAATCCCACGATCAGAAATATTTATCATCACCAAACTGCATCCCAGATATCTCGGATATGAAACAACATTAGAGGCCATTGAGATGTCGCTGAAGTCTCTGAAGACAGATTACATCGACTTGTTCCTGATACACAGTCAGCAGTGTGATAGCTTTCTACTCATCTGTGAAGAAGGCAAGTTTGAGCACAGGCAATCCAATCGTAGTATGGGTGCTTAGCCAATCAAATGGCTATTTTTCAGTAGCTTTGTTGTACATTATTTCAAGGTCAACAAAATTTATATATAACAACTTTACTGAAGACGAAAAAGACTTCAAACGGGTTACAGCAAAGAAGATAAAGCTGTACCTCTAAAAATTACGATAATGAAGACTATCTAAAAATTTAATCTCTATGCAATAAAATACAGGAATATCATGAGTTAATAATTCACTAGTAAAAAAGCACAAACGCAATAAATGACCTTAAAGCTGCATACTGAGTTAAGACTGGTTTTCACTAGCGACGCAAGCTCAAGCGCAAGCATAAGCGCAAGCATAAGTAGCTCACGCCAAGTGAAAACGAACACTACGCAAGCGAACGCAAGCATAAGCGCAAGTACAAGGAAAAGGAAAAATTTTGATCCTTGCGCTTATGCTTATGCTTGCGTTAAGCCCGTTTTCACACTGAAATAAGCGCTCTTCTGCTTGCGCTTATGCTTGCGCTTGCGTCGCTAATGAAAACCAGGCTTTACAATCAACTAATGAAGGAGGCGTAGATTGTTCCAAGTGTCTATATACCTATGCCAGAAAGAATAGTTCTAGGAAGAAAGAAAATCGTTCTAGTAATATCCCTTTTGTCTCCCTGTCATCATTTTCACAGGGGAACCAAAAGGGACCTGGCAAGAGAGCTGGAAGGCCATGGAAGAAATGCAGAAGAAAGGGAAACTGCGCAGTTTGGGCGTCAGCAACTTTTACATTGAGGAGATGGAAGAACTGGTTCAACTGGCCACAGTACGGGTTTCTGCGGTTCAAAACTGGTTTGACCCGTTTCATCAAGACATCAAATTGAGGGCGTTCTGTCAAAAGTATGGTATTCGATACATCGGGTATTCAACGCTGGGTGAGTACTTTTGTGGAAATGGTTTTGTTCTGTCAAATTTTGTGTAGAAAGAAGCAAGGTTAAAACACCTCCAGTGCTCAGTGGGCAAAATATGATTTTTTATAAACAATGATAGCAGTGTAATTATCAGACAGAAAACTGTGCGAACTCACGGGAGCCGTCATAAAGCCCCGTAACTTTCAAACATCTAGCTCCGCAAATTAGACAATTAGGCCCCCGGTTTTTAGTTGTTTGGCGTACGTCTTAAAGGTTTTTAGACCTATATTAGAGCCTTATCTCCCACACTTTTTATAGTTTTGTCATACTTCGATTTTCTTGACGCATCCCTCACCAACGTATGAACATCACAGAAGATATGGACTGAGCAAGCCTGAAATTGAACTCTGACCTTAATTCCTTGCTGGAAGTCAAAACTCGACATGTCAGTTAACGCGCTGTTCAAATTTTCTAACTAATTTATGGGGCTACGTTTCTTCAAATTATAGGCCTACTCCGGGCACCCAGAGTTGCTGTAACTTTGGGCGACCGTTTAGGCGGCGTAAGGTCCCAGAACAGGCCTAAATTACGGCACATCTATCAGACCGTGAGCCAAATGGCTAGAAGACTAATGGCCGGTTCCCGAGCCTCCATTCTAGGTGTTGCAGTTTCCTGGAACGTTCGTTAATCAGTTTCCCTGACAAATTGAACTACGCACTTTATCTAGATTTTTAACTTTTTAACATACGTGTTTTTTTATATCTTTGGAATACACGTACGTATTTCGAACGAGCTTGTATAGCTCCTAGACGTTACGTGTTTAAATAAAGTGTTTATGGTTTTGTATAGACCTTTTTAGCTTGTAGGTTTTGTTCTCCCAATGTAGACCATGTGATCTTCCCAAGGGGATTTGCCTTTTGTCTTTTCATAAATTATGCGTACCGGTACATATGCACGTGAATAAGGCGAAATTTCAAAGAAACAGTTCTCTAGGGTAACATCACATGGCCTACATTGGGAAAACAAAACATACAAGCTGAAAAGGTTAATTAAACTGACTTACAGCGTGTCAGACTGGGTTGCCTGTGCAGTGATAAATATTAGTTGGCATTCCTGTTGTCCCTTGCTCTTTACAGGCACTCAGTGGGTTTATTTCCATGGCTTGGAAAAGAATCCCGTTCTGACATCTGGACTGATCTTGGAGATCTCCAGCCATTACGAGTTCGTTCCTTCCCAAGTGGTTCTGCGGTGGGCGATCCACGTGAACGTAACGGTGATTCCGAGATCCAAGAATCCTCGCAATATTTACTTGAATTTCAGATCTCTGGACTTTTCGATGACTGATACCGAAATCGCGTATTTTAATAACATCACTGACTACGAGTATCATCCTATGGAACTGAAAATGTCCAAAGGAATGAGTAAGTGCGTCCTTAAAATGTCGCAGACATAACTCAGTTAAGATATTAGGAACCTTTAGAGTTTAGTACGGTTATGAGATCGAGTACAAGGACAGCTTTACAAATTTAGCTTGAGTGCGTTAGATAATCACTTGTCGCATCTATTTTGTTTAAACTACATCCTTATCTGCTGGTAAGCAATAATGAAAAGTTCTTAATGACTCGAGACATACCCCCTCCCTGAACTTGAGACAGAACGCTCCATAACTGAGACAACGCTGCTTACTACCTTATACGACGTGACGCTTCCCAAGTTGAGACGAAAGATCCACGTCATGGATACCGTTTATTAACCCGTATTGCTCCCAACCCAATGCTTCACACCTTGAAACATTCTTCGCCCCTTGAGCTATTTCTCTGACACTAACTTGAAAAGTTACAGGTGTTATTTTCCAAGTTGAGAGAGTTGTACCTTATCTGCAAATACAGCAATTTTAGAGGAGAACGAGTAATTGAACTACGCTTCTCCGTGGAGGCTTACCTAGCCCTGAAAATCGATGGTATAAACCTAAAATTACATATGCATATAGGGCTGGTCAGATAAACATTATTTCTGTTCAATTTTACTTTATTTTGTCATTTGAAAAACAATTGAGGCTTTGTCGTATTGTTTTACAGGCTGTTCTGATAAACACTCAAACTGCCAGCAGTGGGCGGAATCTGGTGAATGCAGAGCAAACCCAGACTGGATGCTCGTGAATTGCCAACAGAGCTGTGGACTGTGTTGTGAGTCAAAGTCCTCATTAGAAGTATGCTGTAAATAAAGAGGTTTCTTTAGGCGCTGATAAAGTAGCACAAAGCCTTGGTGTTTCAGGACTCATTCGGGCTAATAACGAGTTTTTCGTTCATGAAACGGCTGAAGAGCTTCGTTTATTTGCTCGTTGTTGTTTTTGTTGTTTGCTAGTGTGTGGGTTGCAAGTGGCACTTTTAAATTATGCGAACTTGGGATCTAGTTTTAAAATGTTCAAGCAAGCAACCGACGATAGTCCTGCTGGTATACGTTGGATCAAACTGGTGATCTGATCGGCGTAATAAAATCAACAAAGAGTATAAAAGCAAAGACCGATACAATGTAGAATAGCATTAAATTCTGTGTACTCTAATTTTCTAGTTATAAAGCTGCGTTCACATTAACAACGAAGCATGTTCTAACTTCCTTTTTTCACTTGAGCTGTCCTTGTCAAACCAAAAAAGGATCTTGAACTCTCCGTTTCATTCATTTTGTGGTTTAGTCTCGTTTATCAATTCCTTCAAGTGCTTATGTACTCTCCGCTTGTGGCCATTACCTTTCATTTCTTGTGTTTGACTAGATAGTTTCGATCACTATTCTCTCAACATGTGTACACTTTTCTTTTCCTCACCACGGTCGTGTTTCGGCCTAGATTTGAACACAGTGTGTACTCAACCCTGTCAAGTGGATAATGTTTACTGTGGATTCAAATCGCTTTCTCGCTTTTGTTGTTTCAGTTGACCAAGACTTAAGCGATTCATCGGAAGACCTGCTGGTGTTTGTCGGATCTGAAGATCATTATATGTACGCTCTTGGAGCGAACGACGGAACTGTTGCGTGGAAGTTTAGAACTCTGGGGAAAATCATGTCCGCTGCAGCTTTTAGCCACTATGGGGACATCATGTATTTCGGTTCCAACGACGGTAATGTGTACGCACTTCGTACGGCCGATGGCTCGGTAGTCTGGACGCACAAAACAGAAGCTGCTGTTGTAGCAAGCCCAGTAGTGAGTGTGAACAGTACGGTATATGTTGGGTCACACGACAAGACGGTGTACGCCTTGGAGGGTAAAACTGGGTCTGTTGTGTGGACGTCGAATCTTGGTTGCGCCATATGGGGTGCTGTTGCTGTTGATAACGAAAGAGGGCTTCTCTTCACTGGCTGTGCGTCTGATAAATCGAACGCTTCAGACGCAGAAGACACACCCCACATCTTTGCTCTGAGTACCAATTCAGGAAAAATAGTTTGGAAGTTCGAAAGCGCTGGAAATGTCTTCGGTTCGCCAGCTCTGGTTCCTGGTGGTCAAACCGTGTTTTTCGCCTCTCTAGACCATCATATCTACGCTCTTGACCGTGAGAATGGCAAGCTTTTCTGGTCACATGACACCGGTTCTGAAGTGGAGTCGTCCCCAGTCGTCAGCCGGTTGGATGGCACGCTATTCGTGGGTTTGATCAAGGATCAGCTGATTGCCGTGAACACCATGAATGGTCCTTTGGCGGGAAAGATCAAGTGGACTGTCAGTACTGGCGGGGAGGTAGTGTCGTCGCCTGTGATTACTGAGGATGGGAAGGTAAGTCAAAATTGTCAAGGATGTATGCTGAGCATAACTCAAAGGTCACGATGTCTTCTATTACGGGAAATCTCGTACGAGCAATTCACGATTAGAAAGAGTCGGACAATACTAGTTTCTCAAATCGTTTCGATACGAATACGATACCAAACTATTCTGCGAAATCGCGCAAGATTGAACAGGAAAATTGTTTTATTTTTCAACACACTGATAATAAAGCACAGTTTACTATAAAGTTTGTTAGAGCAAAGCTGTAATAACCGCCAGTTTTCTCCTCGACACGCGATTGTTGACTGGTTAGGACGAATATAAAGTACACCAAGGCCATATTTGGGATAGTGTGATAACGTTGAATGTTAATAATGATAATCATGTTTGGTATTTTTCAATATCGTCCTCGATTTGTATTGCAGTGTAATGTCATCGCTCAGAGTATTGACCAGGGGCCCAGCCGGTTGCTCGAAGCATGGTTAGCGCTAACCCGGGTTAACTACCATGCCAACCTATAATGGTTAGCGCTAACCATGCTTCGAGCAACGCAGCCCAGGCTATAAACGAGTTAATAACGTCTAATTAACAATTTTCTCTTGAAATCGCGTGGAATATCGCCTATATCGCGTGGAATATCGCGTGGAATATCGCGTGGAATATCGCAAGACTGAGAAGGATAAATGTTTTATTATTCAAGACATTAATAAAAAAGCACAATTTACACATTATGTCAAGTGTCACAGTGTGTCGCATAATAAGCTACGACAAATCGAGTGAAGTATCCGAATCACATTCTTAACATAAACAAAGATAAATATTGATTTTGCGTGGAAACCAGACGAGTATAAACCTTAATATTGCCTAAATTACCTCACTGTAAACTTCAATATTTCTTCCAACCAGTTTTGGACTATACATACAGACGTCTTGTGCCAATTCTTTACGTCAATAGTATAGATAGGTATCTATAAAACAGCCGATATTTCTCGCACTAGTCGATAATATTTCAGAGAGACCTACCAATAGCGGTGATATCGAACGTTTATTTTACCACAATTGCTAGTAATTTCGCATTCTGATTGGCTAATTTGCCGTTGTCGATAAGAGTCTAGACAACGCTGCTCGCGTCAACAGGTCGCGCAATGTCTTTTTTCAGCTCGCACTCTGAAATTAACATTTACGCGTTGATATTGTGAGCACAACATTTTGACCACTGTGATGACGAATATCGTTGTCGATAAGAGTATAGACAACGCTAAACCACATTCGATTTGTTAAGTATCGATATCTTCCCACCTTAAAAAATTAAATCGAAATTTATTTCAACACATCTCTATGATGTATGACTCCAATTTTAGTGGAATTGAAATATCATCACTCCATTACTGTTGCTCTACTTCAAACTTCATCTTCTCGCAATGTCAACTCTCCGCTCAAACTAGCCTATGTCGCAGACGTAATCTAAATCCGGTTAGTAACATCTGCGAAGCAGCGCCGAATTCCTTGTTCTGTGTACCAGAATTTGAGTACAGCTGTACATGCTATGATTGGCCCGTCAACAAAAGCATAGCGCGTACTCAAAGTTTGGTGCACAGAACAAGGAATTCGGCGCTGCTTCGCAGACGTTACTTACCGGGCTTAGATTACGTCTGCCACGCAGACAATGCTCAGACCTGTGGCCTTCTCTATCATCACAGGTTTTCATTGGTTCAGGCGATGGACGAATCCTGGCGCTCAACCAAACCGATGGTTCTCATATATGGTCTCCAACAACACGTGACTACATCGTGGCATCGGTAGCAGTATCACGTGATAACGTGGTGTATGTAGCTAGCTCGGATAAGTTTGTCTACGCATTGCATGGTGATGACGGATCGGTGATTTGGAAGTTTGAAACTGGTGCTGCGGTCGTTGCATCTCCTGCCTTGTTTCCGGAGCATAACATGCCCGTTGGATAACGCTACTCCTAAGTGAATAATGCCAAAGAACTTTATCCGTAACCCAATTGTTCCTAAACGTGTTAAATTAAAGTTAAATTTTAAAAACCAAATTCATTTCAAAGACAAAGTAGTAAACAAACTACACCTCGGGAAATTTTATCCAGAAAAAGTACCATTTTAGCATTGCACCCATAGACTCCAAAGCTTGAGGAACAAATAGCACTACAGTACATTCTCTTTTGAATTGTCACACTTTGCATTTTATTCTCAGACTCAAATAGAACTCCTTTCTATGCAACAACACAGCTGCACGCCTGTAAGCCATACATGCGAACCTCCAGTAAGCGACCCCTCAAAATGTCAAGCACTGGTGGTCGCTTATGGGAAGTAGTCGCTTACCGGAGGTTCCAATTACTGTACTGAACAGTGATTTGACTTAGAAAAGTTAGGTATTTTGGAAAAGTGGCCGCTTGCGGGAGTTGGTCGCTTACAAGAGGTGGCTGCAAACGGAGGTTCGACTGTACCCTTTTCTAAGACAGACGTTAACTCCAAGACACACCCCATTCTGATGGAGACAAACCAAGCTCTGACACCACGCCACCCCCACCCCGTTCAAGATGTTACAAGTGCTACAGCCAAGGAAGCGGAATCGTAACGCAAGGCTTGTGAAGAATTAGTATTATTAGAAAAGTTGTATTGTAATAGATTACTATGGTATAAAGATGTAAATGTTTTCTTTACGATAGGTAACCGTAATCTCCAAGATGTCTAAGATGAAATAAATTATTTTTAATCCCCAATTAAAATGTGCTGTTTTCTTTTTCCTTCTGTTAAACAGAGGGAAGCAGGGAGAACGTCAAAGATGGATAAACTTATTCCTGAATAGATGCCAAGCATTGCTCATTGTGTCCAAAATTGCAGATGGCTGCGAATTCTACGGCGTAATACTCGTTTGAAGAACAAATGAATAAATGGGGTTAGTTTCTAAAGAAACTGTGGTGCTACGTCGGTGGACGCACGTCGATCTCCGGCCTTTCCCTGCATCAAGGTACCACGGGAAGCCGTAAAAATCTAGAGCAAAAATTTATCTTTCAAATCGGCACTCTTAATCCCCACGGTATGAAAGAGCGCTTTTCATTCAATTAATGTTTTCCAGTTTTTCACGTTACCATGTTACCACCAATAGCGTAGCTCCTTATTCTATATATAAACCATACACAACCCACAATTCCTCGATTCGCTCTGACGAAGGGCTAACGCTCGAATCGTCAGCTTTTTGAATCCTCGTACGGTGTTCAGTTTACATAATTTACATGATCAACTCCGTTGATAAACCAGATTTTCGTTTGAAGAACAGTTTTGCCCATATAGAGCGAATTTCACTATCGAGTATTGTATAACCCCAGACAATCACAACAGAGGGAAACAGCGTCATAAGCCATTTATGATTTGAAGCAAGTACATGCAGTCAGCGCCAAGCGAGGGGAACATGTGCGCGAGCATGTCATGGTTGGTTTTGGGGTTGCTTCTTATTGCTTGAGAAATTTGATGTTGGAAGCAAAGAAAACCCAATAACAATGGTCCAGTTTCGATTTACAATTATTTTACCAACTTAGCAAAACTATAAAACTAAAACTATAAGCCTCTGGCTTAGGATGGCAAGGATTGAAATGGATTTCAACTTGCCGCCGAAACTTGCGCCAACTTTTTCAAATTCCCTTTTGAGCTGTGGGAAAAAAGCCAAATAAGGATTATGGTTTGCTTCCCCTTTGCGAAAATAGCATGGTTTTGATCATGATTTGACGTCCATGCGTGAGTGATATAGCCCTTCAAGAGATGGTTTATAAGTTGTTTTCTGAATCAGTACGAGGCACTCGACTTAAATCCTGTACGAAAGGAGTCCACAGAAATGCGGTTCTAATCCTATTCAAAGTCAGCTCAGTCTCGAACATTATTGTCATAATAGGGGTCTTTAGATTTGAAATGTTCAAGCAAGCAACTGTGGACAATAATCCTGCTGGTATACGTTGGATCCAACTGGTGATCTGATCGGCGTAATAAAATCAACAAAGAGTATAAAAGCAAAGACCGATACAGCGTAGAATGGTTTTAAGTGTTGTGTACTATATTTCGGCTGGCCAAACCAGCCTTCTTTAGTACGAGTACGAGATCAAGGAGGAGTACGATCGACTTTCAAACTTCAAACCAGTCCCCTCCACAGATCCCTCACTCTGCCCTATTGCTTAACAGATAAGGAGATTGTAGAAACAGGATTGATGCACAAAGGGATTATGAAAAGCACGGGAACTAGATTTCAAAAGTCGTACTTGAACTCGTACTCAAATCTAAAGGTCCCTAATATCACACAGTACACTCAACAACAACAACAACAACAACAACAATAAGCATCTTTATTTTAAAAATTTATACAAGAGTTAGCTGGCCCGTAGGTAGCAAAGTCTAATCTAGGCAGGCCAGAATTACAATTAACTAAAGAATAAATTAACAATACAATTGGAAAGAAATTCAAAAACTATAAAGACGGAACTAATAAGAAGTAAAGAAATACGAGAAAAACAAAAAACAAAAAGATAAATAGTACAAGAATAAGGTACAGACTGAGATTTTTGGTTATTTAAATAGTCTTACTTTTTGCACTATTATAGGCGTTTCAATAAAATCATTTTCATTTTCCAAAATGTCAAAAAGAAGTTGGATAATTTTTCTTTTGAATGCTCTCATAAGTAGGTCTCTTACACAGCGTGTAAGCGCGTCCACCCGCTGGCCAAACAGCCCGAGGACGCTGGGTACGAGATTGATATGATCGCAGACGATCGCAGAACTTTTAGCGATCTGCGAAAAAAACCGCGATCGTCTGCGATCATATGGAAACCAGCCTTAAGAGCTAAGCCAGGATTTTTCCACAGGTACGCACAATTTTTCAAATCTCCCTCCCTCCCCCATGTCTCCAATATTATTCCCGAGCCTTAATTAAATTTTCTTTTACCATCAGCATGCCGAGGTTATGTTGTTGTAAGCGTAAGCGTTCTTATCACTCATGCGCAGTGAGCTCATGAGTGATAAGGGTTTGCCTCGGTTTTTCGTTTCGGGTCACATTGTGTAATGTAAATTTATGCTCGCGTCTAGTGCATGCATGAGTATAGGCTTTTTGAGTTCGTTGAGGTGCTTCAATCGCTTATCATTAATTTAGCTAACACGTTAGTGGTATCTTAGACTTTTATTCACAAATGAGCCGCGTACCGCTGTGTACCACATTGTTGTTGAACCGCATTGTTTTGCTGGTAAAAGAACAGTACATAGATGTTATTGTGCCCTAGTTAAGTTTCATTTAGGCTCATGCTTATTGGAAATCTGCAAAAGAAAAAACAATCGTGTACATGTCTTATACTAATGAAAATGTATCACGGATAGCGAAAACAACCTCTCATGTCCATCTGACAAAATCCGTGGCGTCTTGAGCCTCTTCATGCTGCTAAAACTGCTTTGTTTCACTTTCATCTTGCTTTGTCATTCTGTCAGTACTGATGGTAAGGTAATAATATGTAATTGAGTTTTTGGCGATGGAAATCCTAGCAGAGCGAAGACAGGCCGATCCAAGGCTATAAAACGGGGTGACCACGACGCGTTCACTCTTTACCATCCCGCTTGCTTTCTGATCGCTTTTTTCCCGCCTAATGTTTGGACCATTCGGCCCACCAACGAGTCAAGTCGCCTCTCTTTGAAAACATGCAGACATTTGGTGTGGAAAAACACCGTCTGTTGTTTTATCAATAACATTTCAAAGAAACAAGCAGAGTTAAATGAATAGAAGCAAATTGTGCTTTTTTTAATGAAATAATTATCTTTTATTTATTTATGTTTAATTTCATTTTTTATTTTCGACTTTTTCAGGTACGCACTTGCGTACGTGCGTACAGGTAGCTACGCCCCTGATTATCACTGACGTAAAAGCAATACCACCGACACGTCCATTCAAGTACATTCACTCTAACTTATCACTAACTTATCACTTCGTCACCAAATCTATATAGCATTACTCGCTTTTTTTTCATATTGTCTGTGTAGTCATTGTATTGTGTTATAAGTTTCGGAAGGTTTTCTATTTTATTCTTAACATACACCTTTCACTAAAGATTTTTGCTTTCCATTTTCTTTGCTTGTTTTTTTTTTTTCTTTTTCGTTATGTTTGGCGTAAGAGTTTCACCTGTTTCATTGCTTATTGTCTTAAAGCTTAAACTGACCAACACATAGAAATTAAATGTGTATTTCGGTATTTTGTCCTATTCTGAGCTTTCAGCCGAAAGGCTTGATTGAGTAGATATTGTCGTCTAAATCTATTAATAATGTATTACTACACAAACTTAAATTTCTATGTACTCAGTACATTATCAACCTCATAAAGAATACTCTACACTGCTCGGGAGATTGGTATGAAACGCCTCGTGTTACAAACTATTTTGATAACCTCTTACAGAGAGCTTTAAATAACGCAAGGAGATTAGCCCGGAAACCTGATCTCACACTAAAAGAGAACCTTATTAGACGTTATATAAATAGACTGTTATTTCCTGTGAAGAATAATACATGTAATTAAGGAGATTAGAAGAAAATCTTATAAGATGTTACGAGTTTATTAGCCGGGCCAGAAAACGGAGCTAACTGACTGTTAAAATTAAACTTCTTTTTGATTTTCTTCTTCCTGTTTTTTTGTTTTTTGTTTTTTGTTTGGTTTTTTTTTTTTTTTTTTTTTGCTTTTTTTTTTTTTTTTTGTATCTACCAGGTACACACCGAACGATCAAGGAAAGATCAATGAAATGTAGCCCTCTCAGTCCCTGGCGGTAACCCGTTAAAACGAAAATGGCCCTTTTAAACCAGGCGGGTTGTCCTTTGATCACTGTGATTGGGGATAAAACGAAAACCAGTCTATGAATTTGTCAGCGACTCGTGTCATGGCAAGAGCAATAATAGCTTGTTATGGCTCTTGGCTCATAATCAATGAATAGTTAGTGGCGACCTTTGTTTTAAAAGGTACACAATTGCCGCAGATGCTCTCATGATTTCACAAGAGTCGAGTTCATATAGGGTATGCGAATAAACGGCCAAAATTGAAGAACGTTTTCAGTTAGTCACGAAACATCATGAAACGGATCTAAGCTTTTAACCGATTACCTGAAATTTACCTTTAAAAACAAAAGGACTACTGTGATATTTAACTCCATTTCAGAGCTGTTTGTGTCGGCGAAGGATACTGTGCGAGCGGTTTTTATTAAATAATCTGATATTATTGACTGAGATTTGAAATATCCCAGATTCCACACCTTATGAAACGGGCGTTTGAGATAGGTTACATTTTTCTTGCTTGGGAAGTGTTAAACTGAAAGTTTCACTTTCGTGAACTCTACTTCCGCGTGATCAAGATTTTAAGACTGATTAAAATGCACCAAAGATTTTTTTTTGTTAACGCAAGATGCCTTTTCAAGTGCCAGTTGATGTCCATGATGAGGGTCCTAATGAATTCATAGAAATTGAGATCTGATGGGAAACAGATCGCACGCTTCGCACCAAAGCCGTGCATTTCAAAATCTTAGTGAAGGCTCTCCGGTAGGGCTTCAGCCTCCAGGCAAAAATGAACGGGTTCATGCTTGAATTTGCCATGATTAAAATATAATTGAAGTCTCTAGCCCAGTGTATAAACTCGCAGTTGCAGTTTCCGCAGAAACTTATGATGTAGATTAGTGTAAGTGATGGGAAAAAACAGGCGATGAATAGCGCCAACATTACCAGAAATGTTTTGGTGACCTTTTTCTCCCACTTGATGGTTCGCATCTTGATGTGTTTATGTTGGTCCGGGTGGTCGCTGTGAAGCGAGTTCCAATGCTTGACTTGATTTTTAAAAGCTTTGAAGACTTTAGCGTAGGTCAGACAGAGCACTGCAAAGGTGGACACAACCGCTGTGTTGGCGAAGAAGAACTGGTACTTCAGATATCCAACTTTGAAATACAGGAACGGCAACCCGATGGAGATGATCCAGAGCACAATCGAGATGGCTGCAGTTCGTCGGGAATGTAACTTCACTCTGTATTTCATCGGGTAAGTGATCGCAATGAATCTATCAATGGTAAGTGCGGCCAGGCTGAAGAGCGATGCAGTACAAGACATGAAGTACCCCACACGTCTAGCGTCATCTCTAGGAAGAAGCTTCAAGTGTTCGCTCAAGGCCTCGCGAACGTAGAATTCCACGGACATGGGCAACGCGAAGCAACCCACTATCAAATCAGCCGCAGCGAGGTTAGCTACGAGAAAGTTAAATGGCGATCGGAGATTGCGATTGGGGTCGATAATTACGGCGAGGAGAACGAGGACATTTCCAGTTACAGCTGTGACTGCGAGAATTGAGCAGAATGTCGCTGAAGTGATGCTCAATGCCGTAGGCGCCGAAATGTTCCAGCACGGATACAATCCGATCAAAGACATCGCCGTCTTCCACCGCAATAAAAAACCCAGCTCAGATAATGAATCAGAAATTGTTGATCTAAATTCCCTTGTTAACTCAGTTGGCTCGCGATAATTAAATGACGAGCCGTCGTTTCCGGTGGAAATATTAATAGTAGCAAAATAAATATGCGGACGCATTATTGGACAATCTCGGTCAAATTGGAAATTATCCAAAAACACGCGACTGTCTGTAAAGGAAAGATTGGAGTGGACTGGACAACTGCAAATTTCCACTGCTGCAGAAATTTTTTAAATTCAAGTGATCGAACTTACGTAAATAAAATTGCAGAGAAAGAATATATGGACGACTTTAAGCGCCGTTCAATTTTGCCGTTTCAAGAGGCTCGTTTGTCGTTTCCAATATTATTCAGTTGCATTAATTTGGCACGTAAACCTTACGTCCGTCCACTCCCCGTCCACACGTAAAATTTACGCATGAAGATCCACTTTATGGCATTACTGACTAGGTGTGGCCTGCGCAAAGCGTCTCATAAGACTGACAGGCGGGATCAATCAATATGCTAGGTTTTCAACCCTTTTTCAGCTGTTGTTGTTCATGTCATAGCCTCCTGTATAGAGCATATAGCCTCCTCGACGGAGAAGTTTTGTCTCTCAGCTCAGCTCCTCCGTTTGGCTCACAATCGTCAGTTTTGCTTCGTAGCGCATCAACCGCCCATCTGTATTTTTACCTCTCGACAATGAGGCCTGTATCTTACTATTCAATAACAAAAAGAAGTAAAAATTTCCAAGCAGTTAAATGGAAGTACCAATACTAAATTACTTAAGCTTATTATTTCCTTTTGGTTAAAAATTTACGAGTTCCGCAAGAAACCTGACACCAGGAGAAATTAATGCTCGCCCATGGTTCTGCCTTGATCGTTTCAGTATCTGTCATAAAGATCAGTTTCAGATTTATTGCTGTTGTTTTTCTAATGCGCCAAAGCAATGCTAATTTCTCTTACTATTTTTATTGTCCGACATGTGCTAGAGCTCAGCAATATCCCTTGTGCTGATATCACGCTCATTACTATCAACCTCATATCCTTGAAAAAATGGTAGATATTCATCTTCCTGTCAATGAAAGGATTTCCCTCTGAGATAGTAATTAAAGTTCCGTAGCACCCAGTAATATCACTAATGAAACTCTGATGTTACAATTCGACTCAATATCGTTGATTATGAGTTTTCCGACGATTTGCTTTTCTTTCCAGACTCGATTTCCTGTATCTCGAAATTGAAAGTTTATGCCTGCAATCGTACAGCCGTTAATTTCACAGGTTAATTACTAAACTGGTTCATTAGCAAATCATTTCATTTCCCCAGCTCATATATGATTTATTTCATATCTCATTCACACTCATTTCTTTCACGGGAACATATGAACCCACGATTGACCTGCTCCCAACGTCAGTGGCTTCATAGCTCAGTTGGTAGAGCATCGCACCATCGCGGGGTGACGGGTTCACACCCCGTTGGAGTCCTGAATTTTTTCAGACTTCTTTTCGCAATTGCATAAATTGCGTTCACAGCTGCGCGGATCATTTCTTCATTTCAAATCTAATCTTGCCCAGTAAAAATGGACAATAAAAATGCCGTCATCATTTCCTGTCCGGAACATCAGTACACGTATTCATCTGTTGAATTGCCTTTCTTCCACGTCTGAATGAAACTTCCGTCTGTCAAAAGACAACTGGGTAGCGTTTTGTTTCTCTTCCCTGTAAATATTATCCAACTGACAAGTTTTGCTCTCTCATTTGCGCTGATTTATGACCTTTGAATCAAATTGCTGTGTTTTTTCTCGGCAATTGTAAAAACAATAGACTAGAAAAGCAGCAACTGGATAAGGACGAAAAATCGTAGGCCCCTTCTCTCTCTCTCTCTCTGATCAAAGAGATGGGGACGTAGACCCCGGTGGTGTGGTCAACCTTCATGGGTTGTGGGAATGGGTGGGGAGGGCACCTTACATGGGACCCAGGAGTCCCGTTCGTGCCTTTCCCTACTGGGTAAGCGTGTACCCAGTAAAAGCTGAAAAGCCAAAACCAAAGCCAACTGGATACTGCTGCTGGCTGGATATGCAGCCGTAACTGGGTTTTAATTTTCAGTTTCTATAAAAAATAATACCAAATAAAGATATACAAAATACGTATAATACACCCATCTAACAAACAACTTACTGGAAATAAAAAATAAAATGCTACATGTATGCATCATATAAAAAAATACATGATATAAGAACGATTCGCAATTTTAAAAAAAATACTACTGATTGCAATTTCCAATGCAAAACCCACTTGAATAATAAAAAAGCAAGCATAAAAAAATATTAGAAAAATCAATTCCTGAGGCTTGCATGCTGGTGAGGAAACGGGCTGCTAAAACTGTTTCTAAGTGGAACAAATTTTCGTTCGACAAGGCATTGTTTTACTTAAGCATACAGAGAGACACCCTCCCCCCCGAGTCCACAACTGGAATACTTTGAAAATTTGCATCAGTATTTTAAAAGTTTCACAATACACCCTGTACATCTGGCTATAAAGCTAATGTTAAGTTAAAAAGAATGTGCCCCACTGAACAGGAAAAATTTTTCAGCCCATCTAATTTAAATTTCAGCAACATGTCAGAAACTAAACTAATGGGAGTAATTCAAGTTTCCATAAACTGGTCAGGAACAAAAGAATATAAAAGATAAACGGCCCAAACCAAATCAGGGAGCCCAGCTTGCCAAGCCTACAAAAAATGATGTTCCCAGTAACGCTCCTTCAAGATAATGTAAAATCTAAGATACAAAAAAACTGCTGGTAAATATAAAAAACATACAAAATAGTATGCATGGTAAAATAAATATTTTTTTAAACATTTGAAATTATTTTAAGTGGAAGAAAAAGTTTCTTCAAAAAAATGAGCCTGGAAGCAGGCTCTCCAGTATTCAGTTTTTGTTGCAGTGCTAGTCATGCGAGCATCGTAACCGTGAGTCACAAGTGGCACAGCCATGAGAACCGATCTTCTCTCAGGTGCGCTTCTCCCTTGACTCGCGCTGCAACAAAACACTGGAGAGCCTGCTCACAGGCTATGAAAAAATGTGTTAATTGTGCAGCAAACAATGGCCCCTTGAAACCATAATTTCAGTCTTTCTTGATCAGCATGCAAGTTGTTATGGTAGCTAATAATTATTTGCACCTGAAATGTTCAAAATGAGATTAGCCTTGTAAATGAATGTCTACAAGCTCCAATTCTGTAAAAAAAAAAGTTAATAAGTTAATGCAGTGGAACCACAATGTAATGAAGTGCCAAGGGCCTGAAAAAATGTGTTTGTTTAACATCACAGGGGTTCATTACATCAGGGATCTTCTCCATAGATTTTACTATTGCTGGGGTACACAATGTCTCTTGTACCAGGGTCCTCTTCACATCTGGGTTCCTTACATCAGAACTCCACTTCTACATGTATGCAGAAACACTAACTTGAAGTTCATATATACCCTCAAGGCAGTACATTAAATTTCTCCATGAACAGATGTTGTGGTTCAATTTTATCCTTGGGTCAATTTTTATTTTCCTTTGTTTTGTACTCATGATAATACATTACCATACACAAGAACAAAAGAAAATAAAAATTGAACCAAGGATAAAATTGAACTACAACACAGACACACACCTGAAGCTCTTATACATAAACATCCTTTTTTTATGGACACCCAGAGACCTTAATATCAACTCTGACTCCATTAAGGTCCATTGACAGTCAACTCTCTCATTGCAGCCACCAGGCATTTTACTGCCACTGAACTCTGTCTGCCACATGTCCAAAACAAACTGTTGTTATTGTTGCTGAGTTGACTGCAGACAGAATGACTCGTGACAGCAGCATGCCAGTGTTGTACAACAAGTACTTCTTACATCATGCAAGAAACTGGGCATAATATTGTATAACCTGCATCATTTCTCATTGTCTGCACTTATACTGTGTGGTCCCAGAATATATCCATACCTGCTCCACGAAAGATTGCTGGAAAAAGCAAATTAAGGTGCCAGGGGGCCTCATAAACATACTGTACCTTTTATCAGAAATTTGTTACAATGCAAAATTAGAATTTCCAGCGAGACCAGCTGACCAAACCAGAACTACTGTATTCCATGGGAAGGGTATGGATATTCTTTGGGACAAAACATTGATATTTAATTATTAATACTGCTGCAGATTAAAAACATGCTATAAAGTCACTTGAAACTTAATGTGCTGTGCATGAGAATATCATTTAACCAAATTGAGCGTATGACTTATACAAGACAATTTGTAGTGTAGGTAATAGCTATTGGAATTATAATACAACATAGTCATACTGTATAATTGGCTAATCAGTAATTATCGTTATGTGGCTGTGTTAAATAGGGTATAAAATGGGGTGTTTGCTCTTGTCAGCAGAACTGTTCATTGCTACGTAATCTGATAATCATTTGAATAGCTTCTTCTACCTGAGGATCCATTTCCTGTTGACATGCATTGAGAAGATGGAGTCTATACACATTGAGAGTTTTCCTGTGCTGATTCTCAGCCATCTCAAATTGATGTTTGAGTTGTTTTAATTGCGCAGCCAAGCGAAGTTCCTGTTGGTTGTCAGTTGAATTTGATGAATTGTCCTTCTGAAGCTTGCACTGAGGACATGGTCCTTTTTCACTGATGGCTCTTTGCAGGGATTCATTTGTTATCTTCAACTCTTCTAATTCCTCAGTCAATTTGAAAATTTCGTCTTCATTAGATTCCTTTAGCTGTTGGTACACTGTGAGCGGAATGGTAGGTATATCTGCCTTAGCATCTAAGAAATCTTCACTAACTCCAGAATGCTGTTTGAGTTGTTCTCTGAGAGTTTCATTTTCCAGTTTAAGAGTTGTGATCTGTCCATGCAGAGAAATAAGCTGCCCAGATTGATTCTGTTTGATATGTTTGTCACTACCCTTTGAGTCCACTCCTGGTAAATCTATATCATCATCATTTTCACTGGAGTTAAAATCTGCCACATCATCCTGGTATGAAGCCACTTGAGCCTTCAGAGTTGCTATTTCTTCTTCTGCATCATTCCTGGACTCCTTCTCTTTCTCTAAACTATCCGCAAGGTTCTTTACCTCTTTTTCCAGCTCCTCTATTCTTTTCTCTTTCTCTTCTAAAATTTCTTCTTCTACATTCCCATTCACATGGTTTGTAATCACCAAAGAGTCAGAGTTCTTTGATTCTTGTTGAGTTTCAAGACTACGAAGCCTTTCAAGTGTTTTGTGGTATTGTACTCTGAGTTTGTTTAGCTCCTGGTTGAGCATTTCGTTCTCCTCTTCCAATTCTTTGATATCATCGGACAAATCTTGATTTAGTGCTCTAGAAGAAGACAGAGTTGTAGAAGCCTTTGATGAGAAAGACTCCTGTGCTGATAAACTACCACTGTTCATTGAGCTGGGAATTCCAGTGGTACTTAGCCTTTTTCTGTCATGCAGTAAACTAGACAAATCAGCTTCAGACTCGTCAGGGCTGCTAAACTCTGAAATGGCCTCACCAGGTGGCACACTACTATCGTCCTCATGTTCAGTGTCTTCAGAAGTTTCACCTGCATCCCAGTTGGCAACAGCTGGAGCGCTGTGTATGAGATCAATGATGCCTTGGTAATGGCACAAGCGAGCATAGTCCTCAGCTGTGTGTTCATTGCTGTCTGTTAGCTGTGGATTAGCACCTCTCTTCAACAGCATCTCGACATTCTTGGAAAGTCCAAGTAATGATGCATACATCAGTCCAGTCTTTTTGGAATTATCAGCTATATTTACCTTTGCTCCTCTCTCCAACAGCAGTTTAACGACATCTTCATGAGCACCCTGAATGGCCATCAACAGAGGAGTTCTGCCATCTTTATCTTTACCATTGAGTGGTGCGCTGTTGTTGAGAAGAAGCTCAGCACACACTTTATGACCCTTTGCAGCTGCATGATGGAGAGCTGTCATTTTTCTACCATCCTGAGTTCCAACATGAACCTTGTGTTGCAAGATTCTCTTCACACATTCTGTATTCCCTGACCGTGCAGCGACATGAAGAGGACTACAGCCAGACTTGTTTACAATCGACAGATCAGGCTGTTCTTCTAGTAACACATCAAGACACTCAACATTTCCATTCAAACACGCAGTATGAAGAGCTGTTGTTCCATTTGGATCCACCTTAATGGCTGATGTTCCTTTCTTCCCCAAAGTAATCCTAAGCTTTTCCAAATCACCATTCTTTATGCATTCAATTAGACGCTCATCATATTTTGTCCAGTCTGACACACTATGATGGTTAGCTTGAAGTTCTATCTGTGAACTCCGTTTCACTAGCTTTCCCTTGATCTTCTTCATACCAAAATTCCATGGATAGGCTTGAGGCTTTTAACAAGTTTGTTCTTCATTAATTTATATGTTCGAACAAGGCTGATCACAAACACTTCCTGTTGTCAAACAAAGGGAAAAAATTATTTGTGAGATTACATGATGGTAGAAAAATGTAAAAAATGTATAGGAGCAGTGTCCAGGTGTTACTCATTTAAAAAACGATCAATAACTATGAAGCAGAAACCAAAAACCTCAAACTTTCTGGGAGTGTTAATTTGTAAGCATGATTAGCAATTCGATTTACAAAAGAAATCATTTCTTGGCATCAATTTAGAAGACTTAATCAAACATTTACATGTAAACGTACCCACTTTGCCCCACGAGTAATCGTACATGTTTTGGGTACCAGCTGATGGACCAGCACACCATAAAAACAACAGACAAACAATCAAACAAACACAAGCAAACAAACTTAAAAGCTTGTCGTTTGTCACGCTCGCATTCCGATGTATTAATATTTTTGATGGAAAGTAATTAATGAACAGTGCTCAAGCAAATTTTTCACAACATGCACGCAAAGTTTAACTCTTTTCAACTAAAGAGAATTCTTTTCAAGCGTTCGTTCTTCGATCACGTACTGCCACAATTTTGATTTCGTTATAAGATCAGTTGACAAGTTGCATTAGTAACGCCTGGAAGTTAAATAGATTCTATCGAACGGGACTTTTTGCCCCTTACTAAATAACGAATATTTTTTTCACTTCTTTCTTACCTGAAGGAAAAAGATGACACATCAAATGCTGATCAATATAAAAGCGTAAACAAAACCGGAATTCCATCAAATTCCGTCACCATCAACAACAGACACCATTTTGCTTCCCAAAATTCAGATCGGTGAGTGATAACCGTCACGGCTCCCAACAGATGGCCTGGGGACAAATTTGAGCCCGCAGCATCCAGCACTGACTAAAACAAAATGGCGTCCTCAGGAGACAACGCAAGAGTAAAGGTTTGTGTTTGTTTTTCGAAGAATTTTTGGTATTGTTTTATTTTGTTGTGAGAGTACGTTTTCCTTATTTTCTTTTAAGGGTGTTACGATAATCAAACCAGTTATATTTGGAAATGTGTCGCACTACTTTGGAAAGAAACGAGAGACTGACGGACATACCCACGGTTGGACTGTGTTTCTTCGGCCTTTCAAAAACGAGGTAAGCTCGGCTGTACTGTTCATTAGCCGGCAAACTAACTAAAAACGATAGGTAGGTAGAAATGTGGCCTCAGTAACTATGATGTATAAACTCAGTTCATATACCTCTTCCCAATTCTGTTCAGCTTTCATATTCTAGAACTCGAGCTACATCCTTATGAGGATGATTTAGGTTGGGGGCTAACAGGCTGGGGCTAAACAACCTACATTTGTTTATGCACATATTTGCTAATTCAAATGCATACAAGCATTCTTTCTTTCGAAGGGTAATTCCCCTCTGGAACAGCCTGACTAGTGATGCTGTCTGTGCAGAATCATTTAGCTCTTTCCAAGCTAAGTTAATGTACAGTACTGGGCAAAAGTAAGTTGACAGTCTCTTTCGAGTCTCCATTCTCGATTCCTGCGAGAATAGAGCATCAAGGAATGACCATCAAGAATCGAGACAGCAAACAAGACTCGCAAGAATCGAGAAACTAAAGAGCTTATTGCTGCTTGACTGATTCCTTGATGGACTAATCGCCGGGCTCATTGCACACATGCAACTGCGAATGTGAATGAAAGCTTAACCCGCAAAAGTTTCACTGATGCACGGATATATTGCAAACAGTGTCGAGCTTAGTTTGCAGTAAACAATGTGGGTCAAATTCAATTCTAAGAACCGTTGCTGATTGTGACTTCTCACGCGAAAACATCGGTACAGCGAGCGAACAAATAAGAAAGAGACAGCTAGACAAGCAGAAAAAATGTTGTTTGAACGGCGAACGGCTGTTGTTTTCACACGCATCACTTTGCCACGTTCCTATGGGTGTGATGGCTCCAATTTGCCATCTGTGGAAAAAATATATCAGCCGTTCAAAGCAAGAGATTTTCCAACAGAATGATGGAAACGCGGCCAAAAAGACACATGACAATAGCTGTGACGTAATTTTGGGGACAAGTATTCCAACTATTTCACTATAATTCATAAGCACAAACACATTTTTCTACCCAAAATGACATCACATCATAGAATTTTGCAAATAAACATGACCCAGACCCCTGACCATTTTTAAAGGCAAAATAGCCCAACTTCAAACGCTCGTAGAATCGCCAATTTTAATCACGAGCACCTCAAATTTTGAGATTCTTGCGTTTTTAGGGGTAAACTTTAAAATTAGCAAGAAACAAATTTCACTTCATAGGCACTTTAAGTATTCTGCAATAATAATGATAATAGTTAACCTGAGTATTTTGTATTAAGCTTTATGTCAGTCTTATATGTCGCCCTTAAATGTACTCCCGTCGGACCCGTCTGACCATTTTAACATCCTGTGCAGTGTCTTCACTAAAAGGATTATTAAATATGTATGTATGTGTAGGTAGGTAGGTTGCCTTTATTTATACACGATGTATATGAACGCTGAAAGTTTGTGGGGTCATGTACAATGCATGTACATTACTAAATTAAAATACAAGTAGAGCTACATGTTAAATGAAATTAAATGCAGTGTAAAGGCATATTAAATAATGGCCTAGACTGTACAACTGGCTGGAAATTTGAACAGTTGGCCAAGAGCCGATGCTTTATTTCAGGAAAACAGTAAAATTTGAATCTTGACTATCCTTCAGGCAATCCTCCAATGAGTGAGTGAGTGATTGATTGGTTGGTTGGTTGGTTGGCTGGCTGGCTGGCTGGCTGGCTGGCTGGCTGGTTGGTTGGTTGGTTGGTTGGTTGGTTGATTGATTGATTGATTGATTGATTGATTGATTTGAATTTTCCTTTAAAGTGCAAATGAAATCCTCCATTATTAGGCCTGGTAATTAAAAAAAAACAGATAGCCTTATCAAGTGGATAAATTGCTATAAGTTTCTTGCAAGGCCCTACTGAAAACCGCCGTTGGCGAGTGTGTTCTCTGGGTAAACATTATTTTATTGTCATTGCCATCGTTAAAATTTACTGCAACTAATACAGTTCTGTCTGTTGGATAGTGATGTTTCCTGCTGGGTAAGGCTATCTGCTATTTGAACAATTGGCACCATTCTGGATACTCACGTACCTTATTTTCCTGTGTATAAGTTGACCTTCTAAGTCTTCAAAATCACTCCAAAAAGTCGACCTCTACTTATACACCAGTCAAAACTCAATGGTCATTCGGCGAGTGGATAAAAACCACTCATTAGCATAACAATAGACTCCAAAGTGAAGAAAGGGAAACAACACAAGTGGTTCAAAGAAGAATATTTAATGGAAAGTTGTAAGGTATTGAATAAAGAAAATGTTTAGAAATACAATTAGTTGTTCCATGATTTGTCTCGTGATCACACGCTACATTCGGTCTTCATTGACATCACACTCAGCCTGTTTGTTGTTTCACATACCCTACTTTAAGATTGTCTTCTCCACAGAAGTTGCCACATTTCCTGTGAGTTACTTGGGCCTACATATTTGTGATGTTATTTGTGGGAGAAATTCTTCAATAAACTTGAGCAAAACCATCCTGTTTCTGCTTGTGCGATCAAGCATAATCGAGCGTGACTTAAGGCACATTGGCTTGGGAACCTCTCACCTAGGTTGTTGGTTCATTACCAGGTTCCCACGGTCATGGAAGATGGCACATTGTTGACAACTTCGTAATTATGGGGGATAGATGACAGCAAGTGATAATCAGGCAGTAACTGCCGGTAGAAAGAATAGCAAGTTGAATAGTTTACTCAATTTATTACACTGTGATGAGATAGAAAACGTCAGAACAAACCAAAAATTATGACTTTGTCCTTCTATTTCCTTTATTCTCAAGGAAAACATCAAATGTCAGACTTCCTTCATCCTCTAAGATCCACCAAATTCATAAGGGGGTCAGAATTTATGTGTTGAACATAATCAGTGACTTGTGCATTTCCCCTAGGACATGTCCAGTTATGTGAAGAAGGTTCACTTTAAACTCCATGAAAGTTATGCAAATCCTTTAAGAGGTAAGAAGTCTGGAAATGAAAATACAACCCTGTCGCTACTCATGTGAATCAAGGACCATTTTAAGGCCACCATGTCCCTGCTAAGTTTTACTAAGACTCAGTCTTTACTGTTCTCTACCCATCCAATTTCTGAAAGTGGACAAATTTCAAATCTATCCATTCCCTGATATGATTTGCGTACCATCTCTTTTTTCCTATCCAGTGGTAACAAAGCCTCCATATGAAGTGAATGAATCCGGTTGGGGAGAATTTGAAATTCAGATCAAGATCTTCTTCATGGATCCAGCTGAGAGACCGGTTAGCTCGTCATTAGTTTTCTATCGAGACATCCTTAGGATGGTCATTCATTTCTTCTCCATGGACCCCTGCTTAAAACAAGCTCTCTTGTTAACCCCTGCATGGGGGAAGATGTTCATCACATGGGTGTTCTGGCTCATCAAATGCATTATTTTATACATGGCATGCATTATTGTCTGGGGAGTTTTTTCCTCAAACATTATAAGCAGTGTTCCAGCTAAGAGGGGGGCTTAGGTAAAAAACTCTACAAGGTAAGCTACATGACCCAACAAATCGATGGAAAATTTGTAATGGTTTGGTGGGATCAGTGAGTTGGAATCCCTTGTTGACACTCTGCCTTAAAAACTTATCTGGAACCCTGATGAGAACTTTTTAATGATTTCTGATAAAATATCTTTTTCCAAACTAGTTCTTTAGATTTAGCTTTCAAGACAAATCTCATAAAGTGTAGCTCAAAATGCTCTGCTGTTGGCAGTTCTCTCAAAATGTTTTATTAAAATCTGAAACTGTACTTGTTTGCACTGCAGGTTACACTGTATCATCTTTTAAAGCTTTTTCAAACAGAGTCTGCATTGGCTTCGGGGAAGAAGCAACTTATTTCTGAGTTCTATGATGAAGTTGTAAGTAGACGTAGCTGTGACGATAATGAATTTTTTGTGTCAATATAAGCCAATTTTGCTGTCTGTGTGTACCCATCAATGCTGTTTTAGACAGCAAATCTTTGTTACATGTATGTGTGTCATTATGAAGAAAAAACCTGATTCAATTTTTGCTCACTTATTGTGACGCAGAACAGATATGAAATTGCATCTCCTTAATTTGGTGTACAAGGTTGTTTTAACTTTTGAGTCTGGATAAAATTGTTATGGGTGACTACAGGTATATCATTGGTGATCATGTTCTTCATTGTTGCAACCAGTTACTACAACCAAGGAGTGATGTGGTGACAATTAATTAGATACTGGCTACACCAATAAAGTATACTCCTGTGCAAATACCTGAAACAAGCATTCCTCCATTTGAATATAACACTAACATATTCATTAGATTTGTTTTTACAGATTTTTCAAGACCCTACACAGATGATGCATCAGTGTTTATTGAGTGCACGGCAGTTACCACCAATAAAACACGAGTCGGACTGTAAGAAAGCAAACATTTATTATTAACAACTTGTTATGCTGTTCATCTATAGAATCACCTGTGAAAATATTTGAATGGAGGAGGGGGTGGGGGAATTCTGAGTTACACTGTAGATCCCCAGCCACCCTGCTAGAAAAACAATGTATTAGCCATATCACACTTGCTGGATTCTATGGCTAGTTTTTTCACATCACCACCTACCTACTGGTAAAAAATTAGCCCTGGGGGTTTTTATGCCACTCAGATCTAAAAATTTACCAGAAATCTTTTCATTCTTGGTGATGTTGGCAATATTGATAGGCTTTTAAGCTTCTAGCTGTACTTAACAATTAGATTATGAGCTCGAGATTTTTATCACGTGATAGCTGATGAGGGCGCATCCCGAATCAGCTATCACGCGATAGAAATCGAGAGCGAATAATCTAATTGTTTTAGTATAAATCTTCTTGTCGTTCAAAACTAAACAAGTAAATTATCTAAATTCTCTTCGCAGACACATCGAAAACGCGAAGAAGCGGCCGCTATTTTGTTGACAGCCGCTACTCACTATCTATCACAGAATAGATAGCGAGTAAGGTAGGCAATCAGAGAACGGCATTCGTGATAGAACGCAAGTAGATTTATACTAAAATGAGGTATATTGAAACCCTGCCCTAAAGGGTTCCGATATTAAGTAATGTTGTTTTCTCTTACTCAGATTTTTTTCCTGGGTTCACTCTTTCAAGGCTTCACATAGTGGAACCTGCATCACAATAAATTTTTCCTTCTTTCTCTTTTTCTGAAGGTATAATCTTAGATTTGTCTTCTTATGGCTGTCATCAGCCTCAAAGATTCATGCTTTTCACTTAAGTTGCATTTTACATTTTCACAGGGGATGAAATTGAAAGGAGAACGACTGCCTCCATAGGTGGAGCCAGACAGAAGATCGGCAAAGAAATAAGCCAGTTACACGAAAAACTCAAGGTTTGCAAAGATGCTATCCATCAAATGAAATCAGAAATTGCAAAACTGGAGCAACCAGATCAGGAACCTCAAGACATAACAGCTATGCCTAATGTCGTCCAGTGAACTGAAGCAGAGAGCAAATTCAGTTTGTTATAGATCACCACTGGACAGTTTCTTGTTATCAGTGCAGTTTTTTTCTACAGAATATACACTACTTACAAGAAGCAGGCTTAACAGGGGATCAGTTTTGGACCAGTCAATATACTGTTTATGTTCGTGTTTTCCAACATGAAGATCTACTAGCTACTGAAATACACAGTCTGCTTGAAGCGCGGAATTCGCTAATTATAAGACGAGGCAGATGCTACAACCAACCAAGTGGTACAGTCCACCCTCAGCGTTCACGTGTCGAAATTTTGGCGGGAAAACCGTAAGCGGGCCGCCAAGCCAGTGACGTGGCACCGGAAGCTAGTTTAAAACGCTCGGTCCACACTATTCTGCTCACTGGTCACACCGCCGCTAGAAACATTCCGTTTTGAGTATATGTGTTTTTTTATTTTAATATTATTTTTTGTTGTTATTTCTATTTTATTATAATTTTTTTTACAAACTGTATCCGGCTATTCTCCTATTTCTAAACCGAAATAGAAAGAACGGTCCCGAAAGAACTTCCCCAAGTATATGGCCCAGCTCACCGGTAGTTCCCAGTAGTATGATGGTGTGCATCCGATCGGTGTGCGTAAGGTCTTCGTGCGCTTCTCGAAACGCCCGGAAACGTTTCGGGTCCGAAAAACTATTTTACGTGCATTAGGTTCGATTCATAATATTTTCGATACTCTTTTAACCCATTGGCACCCGTGCCGGCCAAAACCGGCCGTAAAAAACTCCCATACTTCAAAACATTGCAACTTTCTCAGTCGCACGAATATTGCCTTAACTGTTAGTTGTGAGCACGAAATGGAATATCCTTTAAATTTGGATATCCAATAAACGCAAGAAACGTAGCGATTTTTACCAAATATGGCCTTTTGAATTTGGACAAGAACGAAACTGACCGTTTTTAACGTCAAAGACAAACGACGAAAATGCCCCTTTTTGCCTTCATGTTTTTTAAAGAAATCATCGTCGAAAAACCAAACTTCAACCATCATAACGAAATTCAGTCCTTGTTCTAGCTTAGAAATGACTTCTTTTGTTCATATTCTTCTCCCGAGCGTAGATACAGCCTTTTGTTCCAGTGCATTCGGGCCTTCCCGACATTTTCAACATCTAGAGCGCATTGCATGCTGGGAAATAACGAGAATTTTTGACAGCACCCGTTCCTTCCCCCAATTCTTTCACATATACACTAAGTCTACAGCCACTCCGACGTACCGCCAAAAGTTCCTGCTTGTGGTCATCTTCAGTGCTCACAAATTCCAAAATATGCGGCGGTAGGTCGAGAAATTCATCAATAGTCGAGTCCCAAAGGTACTAAGTGTCCGACTGGCCAAATTCCCAGTTCGTCTAGTAACAAGCCAAATTCGACAACAAAGTACATCACCTTGCTCGATTCTTTCAGAAAGTGTACTCTTAGCTACCGTCACGCTCAATGATGATCATCAGGCAGCCACTAAAGATGAAAAATGGCTGTAAACTTAGCAAAAATCGCAAGCAAACCGAACTTGGGCCGTTTTTGTAGCTCCACGTATGAAAAATAGCTACGTCAGAATGACGTTTTCAAAAACCTTGAGCCTCCAGTACCTTAGGACAGCACCAATTTTCCATGGTAGTTTCAAATAAAGAGTCACGAATGCTATGGATCGTTTATAGGTGGAAAATCACTCCGAAAACGTAAAAATGGCTGGTAGTCAATGGGTTAAGAAAGCACGCTATAAAATTGCGAAATAATTCGGGTTAGTTTGTTCAAAAAGCTACTACCAAGCGATAAAAAAAATACTTTTCGGGCCCGAAGTGGTTTCCGTCGGGGATTGATTGATTAGCTCCGTCACGTGTACATTGACTCAAAAAAAAGAGACCTTAAGCGTGACGTGGGGTAGACGAACGGACACAGAGGTCCCGGCCAGGCCGACCCCAACACACTTACAATGAATACAATACATGCTAAGAAATACATACCTCTTGCTAACCTAATTCCAGGCCCGTACTGTAAGTTCCGGACAGAGTTTTTTCCCCTTGATTTATGGCCCAAACGCGAAGCGCGCTGGCCATAAATTAATGGCAAAAAAACGAGGATCCGTAATTTAAGTACGGACCGAGAAAACGAGGTTAGTGAGATATTTATCTCTGAGGTTAATCCGGCGCGCGGGAAAAAAAACTAGTTGGAAGTCAAGCGGGCTGTACTGTAGAATACGGTCCGCAAAATTGACCAATAACAGCACGCGTACTAAGTGAGAGATACATTTAAATACTGTACGATACGCAAACAAACGATAAACTATATAAATGAATAGTATTTGTAGCTATGTAATGTATAACAAATAAATGACTAGCAGCAGTCCTGCCTCAACGATCTGCAGTGTGGGCAGATCGTTTTCTCGATCGCATGCTCTCGGAACTAAGGTCCGTTCTAGTTTATTAAAGTATAGCTTGTAAGTTGGTTTTTGAAAGAAGTAAAGGACGGAGATTGCTTTAGGTCTACAAGTAGATTGTTCAGTCCAGAGTAATACAATTCGGTTAAAAAGGGAGGTCCTGAAACTTCGGGGGCGGAGATTTAAAGCAAACGAGCCGCCCCTGGTGCGGCTACAGTTGAAGGATACAAAATCTTACAGGGGAACATCATATTTGCAAAAGAAGCACAGATCCTTACATTCATGCCAGTAAGAAATTGGAAGCATGCGCAAAGAAATAAGGCGAGACTTGTAACTAGGTCTTAGGTCCGGGTTAGTATCACAAGATAAGA
>JAEMWC010000707.1:147500-165000 GCA_016490735.1 Pachyseris speciosa
CGATTTGTTAAGCGACGTTATAATTTTTCTTATGCTTGCGCCGTACGTCCAAAAAAAGCTTTTTGAAGATCTTTCAATATCGACAGATGTAAACCAACTTTGTGAAACGTGCTGTTCCAACAGATTATTTTGACTGACACCATGGTTATGCAACATTTCGCCTTTTAATTGAAAAGCGGCATTTTCAGTTATGCATATTACAAAAAATTATCGGACTTACAAACTTGAAAAATTGTTATTAAAACTAACGGATCGTCAAAAATGGTCATGTTTGGGCTTTAACGTTGACACAAAATAATATTGTTGGGTCTTTTGTGATGTCAAGGTGTATCGTTCAACATTGCCTAAAATAACAATCTGTTTTGATAAATTAGATCATTTGAGTCAACTGGAATTTTCTTTTATATTCCGTTCGCAATATAGCCTGCGTGCAGACGTCTCCAATTTCCTTTGTTGCACGCGGAAAAGGGACGTCTGCGAAACAATGTGTGTTCCAGTATCCCGCTGTTTGGTTTTAAAAAATTTCGCATAAATCATGAAAAATTATCCACCGGCTGTGGAAGTCTGGCCATATGTACCCCGACACAAAATTTTCCCCAAGCTTTCCAGCAATTCAGTCAGCCTGTTACTCGGCCACTGAACCTTGACTTGCACCAGTCTTATGTTCATTTTCAAACTCTTCAGTTACCCGCTTATTGATTGCAGGCCTAACAGGAGAATTGGGAATTACGCGTGTAGAATGCGTGGGAAAGACCTTGACGAGTGTTGAAGATAGCGTTAGCGAGGAGGAGCAATGATCGTTCGCCGAAGAGGAAACAGATTCGTCTAAGAGAATTCGTTTATCAGGAGAAGCCGATGCTCTTGCTTTAAAAGATAGCTTATTCGCTTGCTAAAGTTTTCCGTCAAAAGCAATCATCTTGTTATTAATTACAGCGTCCAATCTAACGATCGACGTTAATGGATTTTAATTTTCTGGAAAAACGTACTTATGGCGCACTCGTCTGATGAGAAACAAGGGGTGCCATAAATGTTTTATAACTTTCAAAGAATCTAATCAATTTTGTGCAGGGTGTTATAGATCAGGCTGACACAGAGACTAAAGTATACTAAATAAACTTAAGCTCGATATTCTAACATTTTTTTAAACATGCTTTAGTTCATCAAATAGCCCTTTTACTCGTATTTTGGTAGAGGATCGGCAAATATATTTCTTGAAAATACCTCCTAGCACAATCGCAACGAATTATCCGGTCTCGCCACATGGTAAAAAACATTAGCTATTTGCATGATAATCAGAAAACCTTTATCTGGAAGGGAGAAAGGTCTTCGGCAAGTTCATAACTACGAACACAAGAGGCCTTGTTGCTCCGTTTTAAACGGAGAAATGGCCGCATTCGCAGTGAAATTCAGGTTGTTGAAGAGGCTGTGAAAGAGAGTAAACGGCGAAGAGAACGTCACAAAGCAAAAAAGAAGTTGAATAAGCGAAACAATAGCTCTGCACGTACCCACTTCAAAACAAAAACGTGAAACGATCAAATTCAAGTTTTTGTCGAGAACGAGAGCGCTTAACAGTAAAGTTTTCTTTTTTCTTTTCTTTAGTTCAATGCCGTTCATATAGCAGCCGACTCCTGAATAGTTCGCCCAAATTTTACATGTCGAACAACTTGGAACTGATAATCGCGACCAAAAGAGTTTAACACAGTAACGGGAAGTTATCAGCAGATTTTGAAAGGAAAGGATCGACCGCGTGTCGATGTCGTCGCATTTGCCAGTCTTACCATAGCTTAAGCAACGGCGACGGCGACGGCGACGGCGACGGCAGCGGCACCGATACCGTCATTTTTTGATGGATAATCTATCTTTTTGTCATTGTTTTATTTTCTGCAAAAAAAAAAAAAACAATATCCACCGCTGTGGAAGTCTGGCCATATGTACCCCGACACAACATTTTCCCCAAGCTTTCCAGCAATTCAGTCAGCCTGTTACTCGGCCACTGAACCTTGACTTGCACCAGTCTTATGTTCATTTTCAAACTCTTCAGTTACTCGCTTATTGATTGCAGGCCTAACAGAAGAATTGGGAATTACGCGTGTAGAATGCGTGGGAAAGACCTTGACGAGTGTTGAAGATAGCGTTAGCGAGGAGGAGCAATGATCGTTCGCCGAAGAGGAAACAGATTCGTCTAAGAGAATTCGTTTCTCAGGAGAAGCCGATGCTCTTACTTTAAAAGATAGCTTATTCGCTTGCTAAAATTTTCCGTCAAAAGCATATCATCTTGTTATTAATTACAGCGTCCAATCTTACGATCGACGTTAATGGATTTTAATTTTCTGGAAAAACGTACTTTTGGCGCACTCGTCTGATGAAAACCAAGGGGTGCCATAAATGTTTTATAACTTTCAAAAAACTAATCAATTTTGTGCAGGGTGTTATAGATCAGGCTGACACAGAGACTAAAGTATACTAAATAAACTTAAGCTCGATATTCTAACATTTTTTTAAACATGCTTTAGTTCATCAAATAGCCCTTTTACTCGTATTTTGGTAGAGGATCGGCAAATATATTTCTTGAAAATACCTCCTAGCACAATCGCAACGAATTATCCGGTCTCGCCACATGGTCAAAAACATTAGCTAATTGCATGATAATCTGAAAGCCTTTATCTGGAGGTGAAAAAGGCCTTCGGCAAGTTCATAACTACGAACACAAGAGGCCTTGTTGCTCCGTTTTAAACGGAGAAATGGCCGCATTCGCAGTGAAATTCAGGTTGTTGAAGAGGCTGTGAAAGAGAGTAAACGGCGAAGAGAACGTCACAAAGCAAAAAAGAAGTTGAATAAGCGAAACAATCGCTCTGCACGTACCCACTTCAAAACAAAAACGTGAAACGATCAAATTCAAGTTTTTGTCGAGAACGAGAGCGCTTAACAGTAAAGTTTTCTTTTTTCTTTTCTTTAGTTCAATGCCGTTCATATAGCAGCCAGTTCCTGAATAGTTCGCCCAAATTTTACATGTCGAACAACTTGGAATAATCGCGACCAAAAGAGTTTAACACAGTAACGGGAAGTTATCAGCAGATTTTGAAAGGAAAGGATCGACCGCGTGTCGATGTCGTCGCATTTGCCAGTCTTACCATAGCTTAAGCAACGGCGACGGCGACGGCGACGGCGACGGCAGCGGCACCGATACCGTCATTTTTTGATGGATAATCTATCTTTTTGTCATTGTTTTATTTTCTGCAAAAAAAAAAAAAAAACAATATCCACCGCTGTGGAAGTCTGGCCATATGTACCCCGACACAACATTTTCCCTAAGCTTTCCAGCAATTCAGTCAGCCTGTTACTCGACCACTGAACCTTGACTTGCACCAGTCTTATGTTCATTTTCAAACTCTTCAGTTACTCGCTTATTGATTGCAGGCCTAACAGGAGAATTGGGAATTACGCATGTAGAAAGTGTGGGAAAGACCTTGACGAGTGTTGAAGATAGCGTTAGCGAGGAGGAGCCATGATCGTTCGGCGAAGAGGAAACAGATTCGTCTAAGAAAATTCTTTTCTCAGGAGAAGCCGATTCTCTTGCTTTAAAAGATTTGCGACGGTAATCTTCGAAAATCTCCTCGTCGATTTTTCAGATTTTTCCCAAGTTGTTGAGAGGTCTAAGACGTTTTTGTAGTTTCGTGAGACACTGTTTACACTGAAATATAAGCTTATGTTGGATGTAGAGTGAACCGAGAAATAATTTCTTCGTAAACATTAAATGCTCTGTGACCTTGCACAAGATTTCTGTCGCTCAACTTTTCGATGGCTGAAAAACCCCGCTAAATTTGGGCGGCATAATGCATGCATACATTATGAGATCTGTTTTAGATGAAGACCAATTAGAATTTGCTCGAACAAAGACCATTACCTGGCTACCAATCAGCAGGATACTGGAACGTGATTAGCGACGCTGTTTCGCAGACGTCCCTTTTCCGCGTAGAACAAAGGAAATAGGAGACTTCTGCACGCAGCTATTCGCAATATGCCTCCGATTACTTTGTGGTTTGTTTCACTATAGCAGACAGAAATACAATAATTTGCTTACAATTGGTGTTTCCTCCTAATTTAAATTAATAACGGGATGTTATGATACCTTTCTTGTAGAAGATTGCAAGAAACACACTTTTCTAATACGGTTGGAAGTTGGAAAAAGTCGCTTGTTCTGTTGATCTACGAATTCGAACGAGAAGGTCACTTCATTTCAGAGCCAATGATTGAAAAATTTCGTTAGCAATATTGACAGAGTGTCAAAATTCAAGAGCCTTCTTAAAAGCGCAAGATTTTACCAGAAACGGTAACCTGATAGACCACACGATGTTCGATTAACGCTTAAGATTGTTCAGATTAGAGGAATAAAAAACATCATTTCCTTGACGTTATAGCGAGTGCTGCATTGGCAATCGACATTAAACTGAATGGACATTGATCATGAAGGCCAGTAAAAGCGAGGCTATTTCAGTCGTATTTGTACAGCTGGTGAACAACTGACAGACAAGTCTTTTGAAGTAAGACATTTTAAATACAGGTGTACCCTCACCAGTCGACCAATAAGTTCATTAGCCAATGACAAGGCGTCATCGCCCGAGCTCTCGATATTGTACCATCCCCGAAATATCATTTAAGCCTTCGTTTACCGTTTCGCAACCAATGACCATCTGTAACGACTTGAAATTAAATTTCGTTGGGAAGAAACCAGACAAAAATAGCTTTTGTGTTATTCAGTCCCACCGGATAAACTCGCACCGAGTTTGTTTTGAAAGCGTCTGCATTTAGAGCCAGGTACGTAGGCTTCTCAACGAGCTCGAATCTTGCGAACTCGGCTTCGAACAACATGTCTACGCGCTGCTCATTTCTGTTGTTACATGGTAAGGTGAATTGCTTTTTCAAATTTAACGGTGAAGTGATTCTTATATCTAAAGTAAAAAATGTCCTTTCCGAGTTAAATTTTCATTTTTTAACACAATACTTCTGGTTTCGTATGCAGGTGCGATTTTGATGTCCCTTTCGCCAACCAGTGCATCATTTATTCCAGGAGAATTCAACAACTGCTCTGAGGTATTGATCTGATTGATGATGAAATTTTCCTTTTAGCTTAGTCGAGTAGAGCGGTAAACGTCTCCTAAAACTCCTGGAAAATTGAGAGAGCAAACGGATGACATAAATCAAGCACGAAAGCTTCTCTAGGCGACAAAAGTAAACATTGTTAGGTTTAGTCAATAAAAGAAAAGGATCAGCCGGTTACAGTACCAAAAAACATAGCTGCTTTTCTCGAAAATTTATATCCTAGCCACTTCTAATCACTCCAGTTTTTTAAGACTTTTTTAAACTAGCTGTGCTGCAATTAATAATATCCACTCGTGGTCGAGCCCATCCCTTGTTGACGAGACAACACTGAAGCTACAACCCGATGCCAATATTATTTTAGAAGACCAGGCTTTGTGATAAAACACACACAGTGTAACACAATAGTGCTGTAAACGAAATATCAGACATATGAAACATATAGATATAATAAAAATGAAATTCGACGACAAAAACATTTTTTTCATCTTATCAAGGATAAATTTCATGCCGCGGAAGTTTGAAGAAATCCTTTGGTAAATAGCAAATTTTAGTAAGGCAAATGTTTCATGAAAAACATAAGTCGGGAACTCTCTTCTTAATGCAAGTATTTTCATATGTCCTCAGAAGACTTTCGATCAAGAGCCAAAATACATTTTGGAAGAAAATCCGCAGATTCTAACAAACGGTTAACTGAGATAAAAACATAAAAGTTGGATGAATAAAGTATAACGTAATTAGCTAACATCAACGAAGATGGCATTTATCATCACCGAGCAATTAAATTTAAATTCGTCGTTGAATATTTCAGTCTACAAGTAGCGACCGAACTTGAACGAATTTCCCCGCAGAATGTAATTACGATTAGGCAAAAGGTCCACCCTTAAAAGCGTAAAAACTTTAATCATTTGCTATTAGATAAAATGGTAACAAGTTCCAATATATTCTCTGATAAAGGAATATTCAACAGTAAAAATTTTGTGCTTTGTATCAAGCGAATTAACGATGCTGTTAGGTCGTTAAGTTGTTTTTGGTTGATGTAAATCTGCCGTCAGATGGGTCCACCGTTTCTCTTTAAGATAAATTCAGTTAGTACAAATATTTTTACAAAGCAATTCGACTCAAAGTCCCTATTACTTAACTAAATGGAGAGTAAACTTGAAAATAAACCAGGTTAAAAAATTTAAAAGAAAAAAACATATGCCCGAGTGTAACAAACTTCGTACAGGGATGAAATACGCTTTATATAATAAGGTGAATAGTTGTGATTGGTTCTTAGCTATGATCTATTAGAGGACAGATGCACAGATTACGTCATCACGACCAACTTTTTTCCAGAAATATGAAAATAAACAAGTTTTTCGCTTGCATTTTGTTTCTTTATTATATAAAACAAATAGATTCCATTTTGCCGTGCGTCTGTTCAGTAATAGATCACAGAAGATGTCAAAATGTGGTAAAAACATCAGTGACACACTCGCCTGCGGCTCGTGTGCCACTTCTTTGTTTTTACCACATTTTGACGTCATCTGTGATCTATTACTGAACAGACGCACGGCAACATGGAATCTATTAACTTTGTTAAATACATACACGAATATAAGGAAAGGAAATATTAAACAGAAAGGTAACCGAACGAAATAAAATACAAAATTAAGGAATAAATACGTCACTTACAAGATCTGTACGGCAACTCCGGAGACAAATGCTAATTTACACAACGAGAAACTCAACTTTTATACTGAATATTGAGAAACAGCGCCACGAAGGAATTTACAGACTGCGCAACACGAATTACGTAACTGCACGCCGACAAAAGTGACAAAAAAATGAAACATGAATAAATACCGAAAACATTACGCGCTCGTGACTACACCGAGTACTGGTAGTGGAAGCCTTAGTGCTTATTAATTTTTCCCAGAAGTTTTGATACTCGATGATAGCAACTTGCGTCACCAGGAACTTCTTTTATCGATGAATACAAATAGATAGCTTACTAGCATGCTAAAATTTTCCGCCAAAAACAATCATCTGGCTACTAATTAAAGCGTCCAATTTTATGATCGACGTTGATGGATTTTAATTTTCTGGAAAAACGTACTTATGGCGCACAGTTGTCTGATGAGAAACAAGGGGTGCCATAAATGTTTTATTTTCAAGTTAAGAAAACTTTCAAAGAATTGCGAATCTAATCAATTTTGTGCAGGGTGTTATCGATCGGGAGTTTCAGACTAAGGGCTGACACAGAGACAAAAGTACTAAATAAACGTAAGCTCAATATTCTAACACTTTTTTAAATATGCTTTAGGCCAGCAAATAGCCATTTTACTCGTGTTTTGGCAGAG
Organism: Pachyseris speciosa; assembly: GCA_016490735.1. Lineage (NCBI taxonomy): Eukaryota > Metazoa > Cnidaria > Anthozoa > Scleractinia > Pachyseridae > Pachyseris > Pachyseris speciosa. The sequence continues at coordinate 154,943 of JAEMWC010000707.1, forward strand.
GATCGGCAAACATATTTCTTGAAAATATCTCCTAGCACAATCGCAACGAATGATCCGGTCTCACCACAAGATCAAAAACATTCGCAATGATTTTACTGAATTTGCATGATAATCTGAAAGCCTTTATCTGGAGGTGAAAAAGGCCTTCGGCAAATTAATAACTACGAACACAAGAGGCCCTGTTGCTCCGTTTTAGACGGAGAAATGGCCGCATTCGCAGTGAAATTCAGGTTGTTCACGATGTATAAAGGTGCTTTAGAAACGACTTCAGCCCGAGAGGCTGTGAAAGAGAGTAAACGGCGAAGAGAACGTCACAAAACCAAAAAAAGTTGAATGAGCGAAACAATCGCTCTGCACGTACCCACTTCAAAACAAAAACGTGAAATGATAAAATTCAAGTTTTTGTCGAACACGGGAGCGCTTAACAGTAAAGGTTTCTTTTTTCTTTTCTTTAGTTCAACGCCGTTCATATAGTAGCCGACTCCTGGATAGTTCGCCCAAAATTTACAAGTTGAACAACTTCTCATGGAACAATCGCGACCAAAAGAAGAGAAGTTATCAGGAGATTTTGAAAGGAAAGGATCGACTGTGTCGTTCTCGTCGCAGTTGTCTGCCGAGTCTTGCCATAGCTTAAGCAACGACGACGGCAACGGCAACGAAAACGTCGTTTTTTTAATGGATTATCTATATTTTTGTCATTGTTTTATTTTCTGCAAAAAATGACCAGAAACCAGAAAATCCACAAAGAATACAGGAATTAAAACAACGTTAGCCAAGGTTGATACGACAACACTGAAAAAAACAGAGACTTTAGTCTACATCAGCATAATCGGATGTACACTATGGCAAGATTTTCAGACTGCATGAATAAGAATATTTATTGCCTGGCATGTCGTCAAAAGATGCTTCTATCCGGATGATAACTTCACTCTCTCTTTTTGTGATATGTTCAGTAAATTGTCGTAACATATTCCCTCTTTAAAGGTTGAACAAAAAATAGTATTTTAGTTGAAATCGACAGTTAACCAGCACTGCAAATATTCGTGTAGACGAGGGAGGGTGCTTTTAAGCTAAAATGCGCCAAACGACAAACGTCACAATACCTGTAGTGACCTGCTGTTATAGGTCATAAGCTTGAGGTTTGTTGAGTGGTTGCCATAAATGTTGAGTGGTTTGTCGATATTGTTGTTCTTTCGTTTTTGGCAAGGTTGAGAGCATGAAAGGCTCTTCCAAGCCAGGGTGCTAATTGTTACTGAAACGTTTACATGATCAGCATGGTGTTAAAATGCATTGACGATAACATTTTTTGGCACAAGAATATCGGAACTGGTGGCGTTTGACTTATTCTCATGGAAAGGCTCCAAAACAAATTACTATATTTCAGATGAATTAACACAAGTTATCCAAAAAATGCCACCTCGTGTCATTTTCAATAGTTACGGCCGAGTTTCGATCGACCAACCAGACTTTGGGCGGAAAACGTTACGTGTGAACCAAATTACATCACAGAGTAGTGTTTTGAGAACGTTTGTTAAGGCTTTAGCATTCATTTTGGATAGGATTGCTTCGTTTCTTGACCGAAATTTGACGCAAGATTAGTGCTAAATCCATACACCAATACAAGTTATATCCCAGTTCTGTTCACAGCTAAGCCATTAGATAGGTGTGGAAAGAGGTCGCCGAAGCGGTACAACTCGGACCTGAAAATCTTCTTCACGGCGGTGGTGCCTTTTTGAGCAAACTAGTCTAGTCCAATGAGTTTGTTAAGTTTGTATAGTTTTGGACGGACGGCGTTTCATTTCAAAGAGAATTTCTGATAACGAGCATAACGCAGGCGATGGACGCGTGTACTTTGTGGATCGCTATGGTTATTGAGCTAAGCGTGGAAATACTAAAAGCGTACTGAACATCAATTTAGATCAGTTGATGACTGGTTGAAAAACTCCGCAATAGTGTGTTTCGTTCACGGATCGCCGGGAAAAGTTAAAGCCCGGGGCACTGTTGCGGTTATTCGTATTACATGTTTGTTTTTCCAAACTGTGAAGAAGTACTTTTTCTAGTAAACGAAAGGCCCGATTATTACGAAGAGGTACATTTCAAATTATTTCTCGAAAGGAAAAGTAGTGATGGATGTTATTTTCAGGCAATTTTTCCCAGCCCCAATGACAAAACTTGGAAAAAGTTAGCTCAACTTTTTCAATGAACTGGTGAATTAAAAACCATTTCCTCCTCGTATTTCGTCGTTACAAACAACTGCAGACCGTTTCAATGTACATAACAAATGTTACATAAGAAAAACTGCATGGGTGGGTTTATCCAAATTACGTGACAGTGCCTCCATAATTACGCTCTTTCAACTAGCCTCTAGTAGTAAAACCGCACTACTGTAGATAGACATTGTGCCATCAAATTTAGCTCATTGGAAGACATATGTTCATCTCCAGGCCTCGTGTACCACCCACCAGGCAATGGAATCATGCGATGAGAAGAGCAAGGTGTGCAGATGTCCTGCCAACGATAGCCAGGCCTGCGGTACGCTGAACCAGCAGGTTTTTGTGAACATCACAGGCGCAGCAAATGAAAGTTCATCCCACTGGAGCTGCTGTTTTTGTTCCGGAAATGCCAGCTACTGCTGTAACCAGTGCAGTAAGATGACAGGTTTGTTATGCAGGGTATGCAGGGGTGAATATACGTGACAATACCTAAGTGGTCTTTTTACTTACCAGCCTTGAAACACAATATCAGCAATTTTCACTTCCACATTTGAATCCTGGCTACTCTTTTTTGTTTGTTTGCTTGTTTTTGCTCCCACATTAAAGCGAAACTAGACACTCGGTAGGAGGCAAGGGATATCTCCTCATCGATGATTTCTACCACAAACAAACGAAATCTATCAATGGACCTATTCTACTAAGCAGGCACTCACATTCAATCACACACTACACTCTTCACCTCACCCGTAAAAGGAAAATCTTGAAGTGCGCTGTGTTTTTGTGCGCTTGATATTTCACACATAAATGATCTTCCAAGAGTATTCATTTGCGAGAACCTCGGGTGAGGTTGTGCGAACTAGTAAAATTTCGAGGATGAAACTATTTCTAATAGATTTGCTGGCAAGTTTTTCCTAATTTTTTTCTTTTCAGTTCAACCAACCAGATACGAAACAGCGGAAACCTTGCCATCCCTGGGGACGGATTTAACGCCTTTGATTTATGCCGGTGTGAGCATTGTGGGGCTGGTTAGCCTGTGCGTTCTGTGGAAGTTCATCAAACATTCATGGCTGCTCTACAGAAAAAAGTTTACTCCCATCAATAGCGACCGCGTGGATCATAAGAAAGCCCTACAGCGTCAGCAAATAATGGAGGCAATGGAGGAAAACAACCATTCACCACAAGGTAAGCGCATGTCTAGCATGAACTTGAGGTCTTTTTCTTTCGCCACATTGCTGATTTCGAAAGGTAAGTATTTCCGGTTTTTGCATGACGAGGTACCTACATTAGCAACATTACCGCAAGGTCTTCACCTGGTGGAGTGCTAACTTACTGGCTAAAAATAGAATTTCCAGCTTCTTAGAATCAGGTTTTTTTTCTACCAGATCAGTTTCGTTTTTTTTTTTTTTTTTTTTCTCACTTGAAAAAAAGGACTTTATGGAGGAACTGAAATATACTCAGTGCAAAGTTATTCAGGTAATGGGCTAATGTTCCATTAATATACTCCTGTCTGAAGCAACTAGAAGTCTCTAAGATGGTCGGTGGCAAAATGGCAGAAAAGGACTCTAAGAAATGAGAATTTTTCGACAGCAGTTTTACACCTTCACAATCTAAAGCGTGATTGTTTAATGAGTAAACGAACGAACGAACACTGATATTTCCATAAGGTCAGTTCACATTTACGCTATTTGACTGGGTAGCACGAGGAGTATTAAGAATCAATCATAACGAAATAGGAGTGCGCAATGAGTTGTGTAATTTTTGTATCTGTGAAGCAATCATGCAGTTGTGCTATTTACATGAGCTCCTGACAGGGTAAATCATTTCAAGCAATTTTTTTTCTTTTTCTCCTTTCAGAAAAGAAAAGCGCTTTCGTGATTACATCTGACAGCTTGACTAGAGTTGATAACAAAGGAATGACGCAGCGAAACAACTGGTCGTCAGCGAGGTCTCTCGCGCCTGCGTATAAACCAACCCAGTTACTTAATCAGCGGACACCACCGAAACTAATTCTCGATGACGAAGAGTCCGATATCGAACGACAAAGCATCGACAGCGCGAGCGTGCTGCAAATAGCAGACGACGAAAATTTGAGCGACATTTTGAACAGTGATGATGAGCTAGTGTTGCGACCTTCGAGTGGGAGTCGCCGCTTCCAAGGAATAGGAAATGAGGGATTTATTGATGAAGAATTCGCGAAACTGGTCGCTGAGAAAAGTGACAAAACTTATAGCAGCAAGATGGGAAAAACATCTACCACTTCAAAGCCGGCCAATGGAAGTGTCCGCCGGACAAGTCTTTTTGTTGACAACAATGTTCATGGAGAGGAACGCAAAGCTTCCCTTGCTTCGTCCGACTTAAGCGTAGATGTTGAAAAGAAAACAGTTTTCTTGTCTATGAAAAACGAACGCAAAACTAAAAAAGAAGACTCGGCAAGGCAAAAGAAAGGTAAGATATTGCTGTCGCCGTCAATTCCTGAGAAAAAGATTCGTAGATCATCCGTAACTTCGCTCGATGAAGATGATATTACAAGCAAGCAATTAAACTGTGCGAAAAATAACTCACTAACCATCCAGAGCGCCCAAGATGGTGCGAGACGAAAATCGATCTCGACAACAGATGACGAGATTATGATTGTTACGCCAAGAGATCTGTATATGAAAGGAAGAAGGAACACAAAGGGATTTCCATTTCAGAACGGGACGAAACCAGATAATGAATATGCAGAAAACTTTCACGAGAACGCAAACGTTAGAAATGGACGATTATCTGCACCAGATAACGGACGTAGAAAATCAATGGTTGATAACAAGGAACACGTCCAAAGCTCTGGCAAGAATGGAACAAAGGAAAAAGAAAGTTTAAGAGTGTCAGCCACGCAATCCCATAGACGTAGAAAATCCTTAATTGTCGATACAGAAGAAGTTAAAAGCTCTTACAGGAAAGGCGTTAAAACGAATGAAAGGCTAACCACACCAGCTGGTGAACGCAGGGAGTCTTCGATTCCAGATGAAGAAGCCAGATCCTTCGATGAAAACGAGACAAAGACGAATGCTAACTCCAAAAGGGGAGGTAAACGAACACCACTGGCCGTGGATGACGAAGATGTCGAGGAGTCTGGAAAGAGGCTACCAACTGAGATGGATGAGCAAGCAAATAAATTCGCCAATGAGAGTGGAAAATCCAAAGAAGTGCAAAATACCAGGCGAAAAAAGAAAAAGCCAAAGAAAGAAAAGGAAGCCAAGGGGAAAGGAGGTGATTTTGATGCGTTTTCTGATCTAGAGGAAGTGATATCCCTTCCTTCTCAAGACCTCGCACACTTAAATGGGATACAACCAGCACCGGAGGGAAACTCTATAACGCTAGAGGATAAAGAAACCAGGAGAAAGAAGAAAAAACAAAAGCAAAAAGAGGCAGCGACGCGAAAACCAGATGACTCTGGGATTTCGGATGAAGATGTTGAAAATAAGATAAAAGAGATAAATGCAAACTCTCTGGATCCAGAAGTAGGGCGGAGAAAGAAAAAGAAGCAAAAGAATGCGGCTGCCAGTAGAAAGAAATCGTCAAATCCTGCAGCAATGCCCTCGGATGATGAGATCAATGGAGACCTAAGAAAAGGTGGAAAGAAAAAACGAAAAAAGTCCCTCATTCTGGAGGATACGGAAGTCAAGTCATCAACAAGCGAAGTGGAGACGTAATGGTCATTTACAGCCGTCACGCAAGATTTCATCGCCAATGCTGATTATCAAGCCCTCTAACAAGAAATACTGAGTACATGCCAGTAACATGCATTATTTACATTAATTTCTTTTTTATCAAATGAACAAATATTCTGAGTCCTAAGACCAGTGCACAGTATAGTGTCGTACCCAGACCTCCCACGGCAAGTGTGGGTACGAGATTATGCGCAGAAAAGTCTGGACCGAGCGTCTGAAAATGACTTTCCGGAAATTTTGGTCAACCCGTTATCCTCTCTGAATTTACGATAATCGTCAATTCTTAAATTGCTCTGAATTTACTATTATAGTTAATTTACAACACTGACAATCTGAAAGGAATTCTGGGATGTCAGCATTAATTTTGTAAAGGAACAATCCTCAGTGTTTGGACAGGACTCCGACCTACGACTCTTCGATGACTAATCTCTCCTCTAACCACTAAACCACCACGTCGCTGGTTGAACAAACCTTAATTTTTGAACATAATATAATTCAAGCGCTTATCCTACACTCTGTAGTAAACCTATACAATCACTCGCTAAGAAATAATTTTAGCACGTCAGGAGCCCATCACTGGGAGCGTACGACTCCCATACTAAGCCTATGTCACGGCATTTTAACAGACCGATCTATTTTTAGATCACCTTTTCCCGCGAAAAGGGCAGCGAGGACGGTAACGGCAACGAGAGCGCAACAAAGGCTCTGCACGTGCAGATACTTGTGGCACGTCCAGCGACTTGTGATTAGTCATCGGGACTCCTGCGGGAGTCTGATATGTAATGGTAATAGGACTGAGTGGAGTAGAATTCAGGGAGTAATCGGGCAAGTGATTTCAAATTGGCCGAGCGCGTAGCGCGAGGCTGACTTGAAATTACGAGCACGATTACCCCTGAATTGTACGACACGAAGTCCGATTACCAATTAATTGTGTCAATAACAAAATGCGAGAAACTCCAAAGGTCAACCTTCTAAATTGTAAAACGGAAATGGTTGCTATTTGACAAAGATTAACAACTGACACGACATGGCAGCTACATACATACATACATACATACATACATACATACTTTATTTATTTATACACGGTAAAATCTTCAGTTTGTAGTACATTAATAAAATTAATTAAAACAACACTGTTTTACAAGATTGCCGTGTGGGAGCCCGACTGACAATCGCTGTAAAATTTGTCAAGTTCCCTTTTAAAATATCCAAGAGAGTGTGATTTTCTTAAATTTACGGGTAGGCTATTCCATAGTAGCGCCCCGCTGTAGCCCAAGGCACGCTTATAATAGTTCGTGCGTGGCTTAGACAGGTTTAGTTTAATCTCAGAATCTCTTAAATTATACGGTGTACTACGCATGCTAAATACTGGGACTGGGGAAAGCCCTTTAATTATTTTAAACATTATCATCGCCTTAAGTTTTTTCCTTCGTGTGGAGAGATTGTCCAAGTCGAGCCTATTTAGGAGAATACTGGCACTAGTGTCATAACTGGACCTGGTAATGACGCTGGCAGCCCTATTTTGGAGTTTCTGGAGTTTTTCACTCAAGGTAACGCTGAGTTCATCCCAAACAGGGCAGCAATAGTCAAAGTGGGGCAAAATCAACGCTTGGTAGATTTGAAGAGCGGTACTTTCGGCTACGGCTACGGCTACGGCTCAACGTACCCAAATAAGGTAACTGTCCAATTTGGCCTGTCCGATTACAAGTATTTGTAATCGTGACCTTTTTCTTACGATCTTTTACCTGTTGCGTTGCCAGTTCAAGGGTGGCTACACCTGCGATTTTCATCTCGCGCTGGCGACGCGACAAATTTGAAAAAATCGCATCACCGACGTGAGCGAAAAATCGCTCGTGTAGTCGCGGCTTAATAAACGTTCCAAAGTGGGCTAATCAGGCGTCGAAAAACTATATTTTCAGTTCCTGCATTATCATGAGCCAAGATCAAATGTAATTTCTGTGACATTTTACTAAAGCAGGAGCCCATAACTATGTCACGGCATTTTTACAGACCGATCTATTTTTAGACTATCTTTTCCCGCGAACAAGGGCAACGAGGACGACAACGGCCACTAGAGCGCCTCAAAACTTAATGAGCGAAACACAAAGGCTCTGGACGTGCAGATTCTCGTGGCACGTGCAGCGACTTGTGATTGGTTATCGGGGCTCCTGCGGAAATCTGATATTGGCGGGAAATTCATCTAAAAATAAATTGGTCTGTGAAAACGCCGTAACAGGAATATAGGGCAGTTATACGCATGGGCTCCTGATTAAAGACCTAAACGGTCGCGTCATGCATCATTAAAAGTGGAGCCACTTTGATCAAATTCTAGCAAAACAAGAGACCGACGGTTATTTTTCAAGTAATCATCTTTTTGGCGTGTAAATGTCAGTCAGCCATTTGGCAAGCGAAACGCCGACGTCTATATAATTTTTTCTTTTTCAAAATTTGGAGTGACATGTACATCTTAAAATGACTTCGTCACATTTCCTGCAGCCAGCTTCTCCAGTCGTAACTCGAGAAGTTCTTGCTTTTAAACCCGCTGAAGAATTAGCCTACAGGGGCCGATATATATTAACTCTTTTTAGCCGTGTATATATAGTTGTCCGTGTAAAAAAATGTACAAAACAAGCGAATTCGCAAACCTGAAGAATCGAAAGGGCGCAAGGAAGTTAAATTCTAAACTTGAAGTGTAGTAACGAATAAGCAACTCACCTTCGGTGGCTCAGAATGGTGTTGTTGAGAAATAATTGGGAAATGTTTTGATGATGCCATGTTCAAGGAAACAAACCAAATAGTATGGGAGTATTGATCCATTAAAGAATTGGTGTTTAAAATTAAACAACTAAACCATTTTGAGCCACCTCAAACCATCATTTATTGAGTGCCATTTATGGAGTGACTGAGTGGTTAGTTCTGACCATCAATTGTAAACGGCGAGAGGAAGACAAATTATCATCATCATCATCATAACTTTATTAATGTGTCTACAAAGATTTAGCATTGCTGCTAACTGGGGACACTTAAGATAAGTTACAATATATCACAACTATGTACAAGATGAATCAAAATAAAAGCTGTTTACAAAAGGAATGAATATTAAAAATATATGGATCAGAGTAAGACTATAAAAGCTAATAATATACACTTAATGTATGGTCCCAAGGGAAACAGTTAGTTTTGTTTTCCCGAGAGTCCTGATGTTTCCCGAGACGTAGTCGAGGGAAACATCAGGACTCGAGGGAAAACAAAACTAACTAGTTTCCCGAGGGACCATACATTAAGTGCTTTGTTATATACCGAGAATTTCCCTTCAACAATCACAGCAAAATGAACAGACAAACAAAGACGGGACTACAAGAACACGTCTTTATTCACAAGCCTGCTGAATAAATAATTTACATGTTTAAAAGTACCTGAAAAAGTACCTGAAAAAGTAGAATATGCCTTTCCTGTATTTTCTGAATCTTTTCCTCCAATTAGATGCTGAATTTCTTCAGTTGATACTGAAGAAAAACGTTTCATTTTAGTCTCAGGTTCCATAACTTTTGTATTATCGTTGGTTTAAACTGAAAACTTGCAGTGTTCTCCGGTCCGCTCTCGTCAATCAAGCTGACGTGAGCACGTGCTGAAGATCATGCCCTTTTTTAGTCATGCACTAATCACGTGCTGTTGTATCCGGCGCGCGGGCAACAACTGCGGAATTGTATCCCGGTCGGGATACATTTGAATTTGGTCAGGGGCACGTGACCAAGAATCAACCAATCGCAGTGCTCGTTTTGTTGAGTGAAAGTCTAGGTATATAACAACAGTTAATATTCAAGTTGAACACAGATAACATTTGCACCCACTGCCCACGTCAATTTAGGTGCTTAAATCCCTATTTCTAATGTATTTTTTGAAAGTCTTTAAACTGATTGATTTAATATTATTGGGTATCCTGGCCCATAACTTTGGACCTAAATACTTCACTGAATGTTTTCCATACTTTACTAATCTCGTTTCTAAGATTATGGTTGCTTTGTTGTCTTTTAAAAAGATTGGTAATTTATTGTGGGCATAGGTTATTCTTAACCTTAAGCATTAAAATGGCAATGTCTTGAAGTCTTGAACAATGTTGGGAGACCAG
>JAEMWC010000707.1:172500-175000 GCA_016490735.1 Pachyseris speciosa
AAGTGAGACTCGTCTTGACAATACCTTTACTGATTCTGCAGTGTCAATAGAAGGTTATACAATTGTTAGGCGTGACCGGTGCAGAGGTGGTGGTGGTGTTGCCATGTACATTCGTAACGTTATCGATTATAAAATCAGATCCGACCTTTCTGATCCAGATCTTGAGTTCTTGTGTATTGAAATTCAAAAACCCAAGGCCAAGCCATTTCTTCTTTCAAACTGGTACAGACCTCCGAATACACCAATGGAGCTTTTTGTTAAGTTCGAGGTCCTTCTGGGAAAGATTGAAGCGGAAAATATTGAATCAAATATACTAGGTGATTTAAACTGTGACATGACGGCAATTACCCCAGCTAATGAAACTAAACACCTTATTGAACTCTGTGAATCGTATCAATATGCTTAATTGATTAAGGAGCCTACACGCGTCACCTCAAGTTCTAAATCACTTATCGACTTATTTCTTACCAATGAGCGGCAGTAAACCATTCTATTAAGGCCTGCAAGAAGAATTACTATCATTCTTACTTCAAGGATAACGTTGGAAAAGCAAAAGCGACTTGGAATGGAATTAATACAATATTGTGAATGATATATGAAATGAATCATATATGAACTGCGGAAATGAAATCAAATGAAGAATGATCCTCGCAGTTGTGAACGCAATTTATGCAATTGCGAAAAGAAGCCTGAAAAAAAAAAATTCAGGACTTCAACGGGGTTCGAACCCGTGACCTCGCGATTACCGGTGCGATGCTCTAACCAACTGAGCTATGAAGCCACTGACGTTGGGAGCAGGTCAATTGTGGGTTCATATGTTCCCGTGAAAGAAATGAGTGTGAATGATATATGAAATGAATCATATATGAACTGCGGATCATTCCTCATTTGATTTCATTTCCGCAGTTCATATATGATTCATTTCATATATCATTCACACTCATTTCTTTCACGGGAACATATGAACCCACAATTGACCTGCTCCCAACGTCAGTGGCTTCATAGCTCAGTTGGTTAGAGCATCGCACCGGTAATCGCGAGGTCACGGGTTCGAACCCCGTTGAAGTCCTGAATTTTTTTCAGGCTTCTTTTCGCAATTGCATAAATTGCGTTCACAACTGCGAGGATCATTCTTCATTTAATACAATATTATCGCGAAAGAAAAACTCTGCCCCGGCGTCAAAACTGATTATTGGTGACACGGTGATAACGGACCCCCATGAGCTAAGCAACGCTTTTAACAGGCATTTTACCGATATTGGCCCCAATTTAGCGGCAAACATAAATCCCCCTCGAGTCAGTTTTCGTGATTTTGTAGAATCTTGTGAGAGCACCTTCGAGCTTGAATTACTTACTACTGACGGACTGCGCAAACTTGTGAACGATATCCCTGTAGGCAAGGCTGATGGCCCCGATGGTATTCCAACTTGCCTCTTAAAGTTATCATTTTCATTCATTGCGTCTTCCCTGACACACATTTTTAATTTAGTTATTTCTACTGGAATCATTCCCAAAGACTGGAAGAGTGCTAGAGTAACTCCAATTTTCAAAGCTGACTCGAAGGTTGACCCAGCCAATTACAGGCCTATTTCTGTACTTTCTGTAATAGCTAAACTCTTTGAAAAAGCCATTTTTAATCAGGTATATACATATTTAAATGACAATAAGTTACTTTCGAAATATCAGTCTGGCTTTAGACCTATGCACTCTACTCTTACAGCTCTTATTGATATCACAGACAACTGGTATCTTAACATTGACGATGGTTTGACAAATGCCATTCTGTTTATTGATTTAAAAAAGGCATTTGATACTATTGACCATGAGATCCTTCTGTCAAAATTGGAGCTGTATGGATTTAAAGGTGCAAGTCTTAATCTTTTCCGAGAGTACCTCTCTGATAGAACTCAGGTTACAGTTATAAACAACGTAAATTCTGAAACTAGCTTCATACTGAGTTGTGGGGTGCCTCAAGGCTCAATCCTCGGCCCCCTACTATTCCTACTGTACATTAACGATCTCCCAAACTGTAACCTTCTATCAGATGTGAGGATGTACGCCGATGACACTAATCTTACGTTTGCCTCCAAAGACCCTGATGAGCTGTTTTCATCCCTGACTCACGATTTAGGTAATCTGAAACAATGGCTCGATTCTAACCGTCTAAGTCTTAATGTCCTCAAAACTAAGTGTCTGTTTACAAGTACAAGGCACAAAATCTCCTTGCTCCCTAGTGAACCTCACATATGCCTTGATGGGCATTCAATTGAACGAGTCAATAATTACAAATGCCTAGGCGTTCAGGTTGATGAAACACTCTCGTGGGAAGCTCACATCTCCGAAGTCGTCGGTAAGGTTGCTAAAGTACTTGCTGCCCTGAGGAGACTAAGACCGATGTGTCCCCAGAGTACCCTAGTCACAATTTACAAGTCATTGATTCTTCCGCATCTCGATTATTGCAGCGCTGTCTGGGGCTGCATCGGTAATGGCCTCAGCCAAA
>JAEMWC010000707.1:177500-180000 GCA_016490735.1 Pachyseris speciosa
CGCGGATCGCAATTCTTGGAGCAGCGGGACAGTTGTTCGTACCAAATAAAAGTTGTTCGTACCAAATAAAGGTTTCGCTAGTTTTCGTCTGAAAATATACATTGCTGACGGCATAAATGAGTAACAAACTAAGAAATGTACGAGCATTGGCGTTGGCAGCCATGACAGCGCCTTCACATCACAGTGATCAGTGATAATATAATATTATTATTACAATACGAAAAATACGTGATGATTTCACAACTAGACGGCCAAAATTATTGTGCGATCTCTAACTGTTCATCACTGAGTTCCATATACTCGTGGAATTTAAGTCGTTTGGCGTGTAATAATTGCGATTTAGGTTAAGAGGAGGTGAGCGAGTTCATAGAAGAAGGCAACATGGATTTAACTAAATAAATCGCTCGCGAACACTACACTTTAATCATCACATCTAAAAAAAGTTACTCCCCACCTCGTTTTTCGTCTCTTCTCTTGCCCAAGCTAAAATAATATCAAATATAGAAAAAGTAAATAAACACGTCAGATGATATTAAAAAAAGAAATTATAACTGAATGATAAAATAATGCGTCCCTTCCGCTTGCTTTCGTCCATGGCGACAGCCGTGAAGGAGACTACATGTCGGGAAATCACTTTCAATGACGGGAAATCACTTTCAGTAGGGCCTAAGCTCCAATATGTCACGCAATATGTCACAGTATGTCAGCATTTCTCCAATGTTCATTGTAATATACTTTTTGTTTATTATTTTTTTCCCATCCGTGATCCGATCCGTGATCCGATCCGATCCGATCCGATCCGATCCGATCCGGCTTTTGTCGACGCCGAAAATATTCCGCCATAGTCTCTGCAACAGCAGTCTGATCCTTCTCAATATTACCATTAATCTTGACAAATGGGAACTATCTCAAGACTTACAACCCGCATCAGATTGTAGTAAATCAAGAAGATCGAAAAAATCGAAATTGCAGTTTCAAAATTAGTTTGGTCCGTGAAAGGCCTTGGATACAGTGAAGAAGGACCAAGTTTGACGTTTGGGATTTCAGGTGGTGGGAGGGGGGAGAGGGGGCCTATGATCAACTGAGCTCTACTCTCACTGGAGGGGAAAGGTGAAAATGTTCATCCTGGGTATTGCTCAGTTGAAATAAACTAAATGGAAAAGTAAATTATAAATAAAAAATATTGTGTTCACATTAATGAAAAGCTACTTGTTTTCTGATTTGTGACGTCAGTCAGCTTCGTGACTTCAGTAAGACTTACTAAGATCACAATATCTTTGTGACTGAAATGTGCATGGATCCGTTACACCTGAAAACTTAGAATTTGGACCCCAAATCACCAAATGTTTCAGTTTTAGGTGACTGTCAACTATTCAGCGGGCGTTCATATGGTGGATGAGGTGGCAGAACAGTTAAACGAGAATTGTCACGAGCCCACAGTCAGCTCTTTCTGCTCTTTATTTTTGTCAAAATGCATTGTCTTCATGCTTTGTTCCTCTGGTGCAATCTCTACACTCAGTGCCTGTCGTAATGAGCGTTTGTCTGCCATTTACAAACTAGTGGTTCTTAACAGAAGGAGCTGTAATCTGAACCCCTGCATATTTCTGTCATTTCTTAAGAAACAAATTAAAGGTCTAATAAAAAAAATTCTCTTATTTGGTATACAATGGCAGCCACTTCTTCGCGATTTCGAAGTGTATGGGACGAGGTTTTAGATAAGTTACTTGTTTAGTTTTTAACGGAAAGTAGATTTATACTGAAACAATTGGGTTATTCGCTCTCGATTTTTATGCTGCGCCCACATCAGCTATCACGCGATAGCAATCTCGTGCTCATGATGAGGCTGCTGATGTGGGCAGAGCCCGAATCAGCTATCACGCACAGAATCGAGAGCGAATAATCCAGTCGTTTCAGTATAAATCTACCTGCCTTTCAAAACTAAACAAGTAACTTATCTAAAACCGCCCCCCATACACTTCGAAATCGCGAAGAAGCTGGCTGCCATTGTATACCAAATAAGAGAATTTTTTTTATTAGGCCTTTAATTTGTTTCTTAGGAAATGACAGAAATATGCAGGGGTTCACATTACAGCTCGTGATGCCAGCACTTCACCTTCTGTTAAGAACCACTAGTTTGTAAATGGCAGACATGCGCTCATTATGACAGGCACTGAGCGTACAGATAGCAATAGTACCCGCACAACAAAGCATGAAGACAACGCAGTTTGACAAAAACAAATAGCTGACTGTGGTTTCGTGACAATTCTCGTTTAATCAAAATTACCCTTTACAATTATTTTGGCATTTCGCTGTTGCAGGATATCTAAACTAGTAGGAATCCGTGCTAGTAGTAAAGAGTAAAGAATGAGGATTTAGAGATGGGGTTGGTTGGTAAAGGCCTTGGCGAGCTTAATGTAGTTTCAAACGTGCAAAATGAAAACAAGTATATAATAGCACTTTGTTATGGCAGGTACTATTGTTTCATTCTTAAGATATAATA
>JAEMWC010000707.1:185000-192500 GCA_016490735.1 Pachyseris speciosa
TTTTGTAACTCGTTTGCGATTATTCCAATTCAGTTTAACTTGGAAAATGCTGGCGAACTATTCAGAGACTACATTGTTACGAACGGCGTTATTAAAAGTAAGGAAAAAGAATGAAAAACTTAGGTACCGTCATGGGCTCACGTTCTCGACAGAAAAACCTAAAATTTGGCCATTCCACGTTGTTTGGTTCGCAGAGGATGGCATTGAAAAGTACCAAAATGTGCAAAGCGATTGCTGTCGTTGATTCGCCTTCACACAAATATCACGTAAAATCGCCTAAATATCTCTCAAGAAATTCTCAAAAAAATGTCTACATATCCCATACAAATTTCTAAATATCTCGAAAAATCCTCGAAATATCTCGTAGAAAAATCAGAAAAAATCAGTCGATTTTGAATAAGCTTTTTCCCAGCGGGAGCTGAAAAGTATGTCATAGATTGTCTACACTATTATTATGGAAATAACGCAATTTTCAAAACAACATGTATGCTAGTAGATCACATTTATCGCGTATATTCAAGTGGAAACCGCTAAACTGGATTATTTCTAGTATAGAATGATAGAACTGAGTATTATGCATATGTCATCGGCTTCCTTGTGGGGTCGACCGCTCAATATGGCTTACGCCCTCTAAAATTCCCCGGTCCTCGACTTTGGAACTCCTTGCCCACAAGTATTACTAATTCAAGTTCTCTTAGAATATTTCGTAAAAACCTTAAGAATTCTATCCTTAATTGTTATTCCAACCCTTGTCTGCCTTAGCGCATGAAGAAATACTTTAAAAAAAAAAAAAAAAAAAAAAAAAAAAATATATATATATATATATATATATATATATATATATGCTCTTAATTTTGTGTAATTGTATTCCATTAGAGGGGTCATCCACTAGATTAGCCTTTGATAGTTGGATGATCCCAACTCGCTCTCGTTTTTGTTGTTTCAATTTTCTTTTATTTCCTAGTTGCACTGTATTTAGTTGCCCCTGTAAACTTAACTTATATTTTGTGTAAAACTGACCAGAGTCAAATAAATCATCATTGTTATTGTCATTGACCCCCGGGCCTACCAGGGAGATATGTGGAGGAATACAAGGAGATGAATGGGATTCTTTGCCCGAGGGTAGGGGAAAATTTTGACATTGTTTTACGATCAAAGATTAGGGGGTGGGGGAATTCACAAGTTTGAAAAGGATGTCACGGGGATTTTCAGCTGAGAGACACCTCACCCAGAGGACTTTGTCTTGAGAGATTCCCCGATCCCCCGGGGAAATTCCTCAAGTTTGCTTGACTGATTGACTGATTCCATCAATGAAAATATAAATTTTACTTTCATCGGATGAATATTTTGGTGATAGGGAGGGTGTCAAGTTTGGGCGCTTTATAACCTCTGCCAGATCGCTTTCGAGGCCCTAGACTGGGCTACGGAAAGAGCTTGATTTGAATCTAATTCAAGTATCGTTCAAGGCACAAAGCCTCTTATCACATTAAAGAGATTTGAACACACATTTTTAGTGGTTGTGCCCTTGAATTGATGGCGACTAAAATATTTTACAGATTTTTAAATATTTGCAAAATCTTGAGGATTCCTCGCGAGCAAAATTTTGTCGAAATTCGAAGGCAAAAAGTCACATAAAAATCAACGCATTACAAATTTTGTCCGAACCAACATTATGCAGAGAGAACGAGGGCAAAAATTTTCCGAGTTGTTGTCCAGCTTGAAACACCGTCAGCAAACGTCAGAAGATATCAACAACCATTTACATGCTATTTACACGCTTAATCCCTGGAACAATGGTCGCTCTGAAAAATTACTTAACTTTCTCTGGAGAAAGAGAAAGACGCACTGAAAACAAACGGCAAAGGATTGATAAAAATTAAAAATATCTCACTGAAAACGCTTCGAACCTCGGCAAATTTAAGCTAATTGCCTCAAAACAAGGAATGTGTTAACTTTATCACTATTGCACGTTGTTGCATGATGTTGGATGATTTTGGACGAAGTTTGATGGGAAAGTTTGATATCCATCAAGCATCGTCTTCAACATCCAACATTTCTTTTGTTCTCAGGTATGAACAACAATGTTACATTCGTTTGGCCACTGTTTTCAACAAAGTTGAACGCGCGCGTGCCCACTCAGCAGACTTTGCGGTATACTCATTGTTTACACTTGCTTCGCGCGTTGCCGCGTGAGTGTTCAAGATGGCAAGATTTCCGCACAGCCCCATACATTAATTATATGCATTCAATCTTTGTTCTAAGAAAACAATAGTGGTAACTATGGTAAGCCTTTGGGACTTCTTTTTTTTTTTTTTTTTACAAATTCCAACACTTACACTACTTACACTACTAATATTACACTAACCTTTACGCTTACAATATCAGGCCTTGCTAATTATACTACTTATACTTACACTACCTATACATGCACTACTTTACAACACGATACTAAAAAAAAAAAAAAACGACTTGAAGAAATACGAAAACTACTTACAATACGATACTAATGCTACTAAGAACGATACTAATATAGCAATGATACAATTACTTACAAATTGATATAATTAATGATTAATTGCTTGTAAAGTTGGACCATTTTTTAGTAAAAGAAAGTAGTTTGTTTGTCGTAATCGCAATATATTTTTCTAATTGAATTTTTTCTTTAACAAGGGTTACAAAATCTGTGAACTGGGGTCGTTTTTCATCGTGTACTCCGTTAATGTAAAGAAAATATTTACCAATTATGATTAGGTGATTCAGAGTTAAACAAGACGATGTGTGTCTTAAAACACCATATATAATTTCATTTTGCTTCAAAGCAATTTTTTCTCCACATGTAGCGTTGTACCAGTTTTTAAATTTATTCCAAAACGATTTGGCAATTGAACATTCCACGAATAAATGGAGTGGCGTTTGATCAATGCCATGGCAAAACGGACAATCTGGTTGTTGTTTCTTTTTCATCTTGTGCAGAATTTTATTCGTGTACAGAATATTATGAACTATCTTATATTGAAACATGGATAATTTTACTTCATTTGTAACACGAAAAGGACTTTGGGACTTCTGCTTTTTGTTTCTGAAGTTCTTTATTTGGAAACAAGAAACTTTTGGCGTGTTTTTCCTCCCAAAGCCTCAATGTCAAGTAAACCTTGCTAGATTTTTTTCGGAGTTTTAAAGTAATTCAGTTTTGTCGTGCATGGTAGGTGATTCAAAAATATTTCAGCGGCAGGGTTAACGGTTAAATCGCTGTATGGCTATCGTCAATCTGTTGTATTTGCAGACAAAATGTTGGAAAATTATATAATTTTCTTATCTGGTGTAGCTCGTTCTTTGTTATCATTGTCGAAATTTTGCCGGAGCTCGTGACTTAAATTTCTTTTGAGGAAAATGTAATTTTTCCCTTTCTTGCGCGCATCACGAGAAGAGGATCACGAAGGGAGCATAGAATGTTTACTGGTGCGTTTGAAACTCTCTTCCTCGTCTTTGCGGACTCCGTAGAGATCAGCGATATGCATGAGAATTTTTCCAAAGTGTTGTTTGCCGTAGTGCTGACGCCGCATGTATTCCTATAGGTCGCCATGGAAAAGTTTTTGGGATGTTCCTATGCAGCATAAACCTCGCTTTACTCCCCAATGTATTTTCAGTGCCTCGTGAATGGGCACCAGTGTCTGTTCTTAGAAGTTTAGGCTGTGGTTGGCATGGCTTGTTCTTCAAGTGAGGTTTCGTAAACTGCTTCAGTTGTGGCAAATTTGTGCGCCCAAGTGTATATTAGGGCTAATACTTTTTTATGAAAAGCTTGGCGCCATTCGCCGTGATTTATGGCGAATTGATGCCATTCCATCGCAACCACTCTTCGGGCATCGCCACTCATACCCTTCTTTCGATAAAGCTCTTGTCCAGCTGAATGCGTTGCTGCACCCAGGTTGAGGTCGTTTTATCGAGCAGGTTTTGTTCCTTGCACCAGTCTATGAACCAGACGTGATCCTGAAGGATCTTCACGAGAGCGATCAAGTTCATTTGGGCCATTTTCGCGCGATAAAACACGTCTTGTGGTATACAGAAGAAGGGAAATAAATATTCCTAATTTGCTTTTTTATATATCTAAATGGACCTGACAAAGGGTAGAGGAAACGCATTCTTTTGTGCAAAGTAGGTCTCTCGTGCATTTCTTTTGTGTATATTGTTGTAAGGATCTTTTTTAAAAGGATAGGTAAGATTAAACTTAGTTATTGACGAGTACCTTGCAACTGGTTTGTGTAGCGCAGTGGTAAGGCGACGGACTGGTAACAGAAAGCCGAGCGTAGGGCGATGGTTCAGAGCCCAGTAGAGAAGACGAGAAAGAGGGTTTCAGCTCCATGCATGTCCAATATACCCAATCCGAGTCGGATCGTGTCCGATCGGACTCACCGGAAGTCAGGTCGCACCAAAGACAACCTTCCTCGTTCTTAACGCACGCACGCGCGACCTACGCGCGCGACCCACAAAGTAATAAACGCGCTCGACCTACAAAATAATATCCGAGTCGGGTCGACTTTGCGAACGTCGATCCGTCTCAGCGAAAGTCAGGACGCAAAAGTGACAAAGATAACACACGCATAGGGAGGGCAGAAAATCTCGACGGATCGACTCCATCCGATCGACTCGAGTCAACCCGTCGATCCGAGTCGATTCGACTCAACCCGTCACCGGAAGTCAGGTCGCGCAAAACTTTGCGATCCGTCTCACCGGAAGTCAGGTCGCAAAAGTGACAAAGATAACATACGCCTAGGGAGGGCAGAAAATCTCGACGGATCGACTCCATCCGATCGACTCGAGTCGACCCGTCGGTCCGAGTCGATTCGACTCAGCCCGTTATCGGAAGTCAGGTCGCGCAAAAGAGAAAGTAATAAACGTCGATCCTCGACAAGCCAGGCCGCACAAAAGAGAAAGTAATGATATAGAAATCAACCTCGTTCTTAAAGCCGGCACGCGAAAAGCCGGCACACGAACAGACAGTTTCTGTACCAACCGATCGACAAGTCAGGTGGCGGGAATGAAAAAGTAATTAAGATATATAAACCGACGTTGTTCTTAAAACCGGCACACGAACAAGACAGTTTCTGTACCAACCGATCGACAAGTCAGGTCGCGCAAAAGAGAAAGTAATGATATATAAATCCACGTCGTTCTTAAAACCGGCACACGAACAAGACAGTTTCTGTACCAACCGATCGACAAGTCAGGTCGCGCAAAAGAGAAAGTAATGATATATAAACGCCGTATTTCACATTAGCCATTGTTTACATTACAGGTCGACCCAAGTTAGTGCTCAATGTCGAGCTTCACTACTGAGACCACGCGTCGATTAACAGAGCGAGGCTGAACTTTTGTAGGCCACGCGTAAAGAAATAGAGCTCGGCCGTGTTTTCGATATCAAATATGATGTCATTCAAGATGTTGTAGAAATGGTACACGAACGACGAAAAATCCCACCACTTAGTATCACAGACACCTAAGTCTCCTGACGTCGATCGAAGTAACCGTATCACCCGCCCTGGACTGTTATCATCCCGTCAATCCATGAGCTCAATCAGTAGAGTAAGCCATTTTGTTTCGCATTCCATCATCAGTGCGTTTTGTGTAAGTTTTTGCATCATGTCATTTTATTTATTACATGAAGGCATTTTTGTTGCAACATTGCTAAGTATTTCAAGTATGTGCCTAACTAGTGTGTTGAACTTTTGTAATGTATAAGTGGAGCCACTCGCAGTTATTTTCACTGCAATGGTTTCTAAGGTTGCTTCTTCTATTACATATAAAATGCTCCAACCATTTTTAAAAATTAAATCAGTTGTATCCATCTTATTTGAAATCGTTTCTAGCTTCAAATGAGCTTTATTTCTACTTGAGCTTGAGCACAAGACTTTCAGTTATAAAAGGTGATTGTACTTCAACATTAATTAACAGTCACAATCAAAGATTCCAACCCCTAAAATAGAAGACACTTTGCAGTTTATAACACCCTATTGTTTAAAAGTCATTGGCGAACATAACACATGCAAACCGGCAAGCGTGACTTTGGGCTATTGTTGTACCACTTATTGATGAATATATATCAACTGTCAGTAGTGAGAGAGAAACGTTTCTGATTTCCATCATGGCGATGTTAGAACTCCACCGTGATAAAATATGCTATCTTTGCAGAAAATTACGTTCCCTTTTGCAATTAGCTGGAACGTGTTATAATATAATCAGTGTTGGCGGCCGTTCTTTTTGAAACCCCTGACAGTGATAGACGCATCATCTTTTGTATTAAAAGAAATTATCTCAGGCCACTTATTATTTTGATTATTTTCCGCGGGAGATTCATTAAAATACAAAAAGCGCACCGCGCGTTAGCGGTTAAACTCCCTCTTCGCCATGCGGTAAAACACCGTATTCCAGTTGACCGGCTAATCTAAGTGATCGCTTATTTTTTGTTTTTTGATGTCCTTTCCAGTAGGGCTTTTTGTCACACTTTTCTGCTTTCAAAATTTTGTCACACTTTTTTGCTTTCAAAATGATGTCACCTCTTTTATTTGATTGATTCAACCATCACAACAAAGACCGCTTCTCAACAGCGTAATGAATAAACCGTGTTTACCTATTTTTATTACACTTCGGATGGTTTTCGCAGGTGACATAATGTAGGATAACTTATCAACGCCAACGTTTTCTACCTTCCCTGTAAGCCGTAGTTGCTGTATTTTTCAAAGTCTCGCGCAAACCGACCTACGGTAAGACGAACCCACTTTTAGAACGACGGGTCGAGTCGGATCGACGTCCCGACTCGATTCCGTCGAACGGGGTCGATCTGCCAACATTTTCAACCCTCCCTGACAGCCCTTCTCGCGCAAACCGACTTCCGGTAAGACGGACCGACTTTTAGAGAGACGGATTGAGTCGGGTCGAGACGGATCGACGACCCGACTCGATTTGATCGAACGGAGTCGATCCGCCAACACTTTCTACCCTCCCTGTAAGCCGTACTTGCTGAATTTTTCTAAGTCTCGCGCAAATCGACTTCCAATAAGACGGACCGACTTTTACAGAGACGGGTTGAGTCGGGTCGAGACGGATCGACGACCCGACTCGATTTGATCGAACGGAGTCGATCCGCCAACATTTTCTACCCTCCCTGAGAAACAATAATGCTGGAATTTTCTAAGTCTCGCGCAAACCGCCTTCTAATAAGACGGACCGACTTTTAGAGAGACGGGTTGAGTCGGGTCGAGACGGATCGACGACCCGACTCGATTTGATCGAACGGAGTCGATCCGCCAACGCTTTCTACCCTCCCCGTAAGCCGTACTTGCTGAATTTTTCTAAGTCTCGCGCAAACCGACTTCCGGTAAGACGGAGTCGATCCGCCAACATTTCCTACCCTACCTCAGCCGTACTTACTGCAAACCGACATCCGGTAAGGCGGACCGACTTTTAGAGAGACGGGTCGAGTCGGGTCGACCACGCGACGCGCAC
>JAEMWC010000707.1:197500-227500 GCA_016490735.1 Pachyseris speciosa
GCCTTGAACTAAAGTCAGGAATATCGAGACTCAGAGCTAACACTTCATCTGATACGTCATCAACTACAGTGCATGACCAAATATCATTCACGACACACGTATCTTCTTGTTTCATTTTCGAACCAGAAGAAATTGCCAGGCGGAGAAAGAGCATCACTAACAATCTTGCTTCTTGCTTCTCCCTTGGCTTTTGGTAACGAAATAAAGAGTCCGATCTATGACTTGTGCGTTCCCTAGTCTGTTTTTTATTCACAACATTGCGAAAAAGCGCAAACAATGAGCGCGGTCTTCCTTTTAACGCCTGCTTTTTACAAGACTTATCGGGGAGTATTTTACTCAGTGTATTTACGCCCACTGCCATCCTTTCATAAGCAAAAGATCCATCTCTCGCCGGCCGAAAATGAAATGCTTCAATACTACTGGCACAGATTTGGACCTTTTTTAAGTACAAAGGAAACAAACTTTGAAGGCAACGCGAAAGAGTGACTCCGGTTTCATGACACATGCTTTATTAATCCTTGCACTACGTTTTAAATCCGAGAGACCTCCATGAAAAGTTTTCGAAATAAAGTTCATCGAAAATAATGAAATTTTCTTTCAGAACAATATTGGAAAATCTCAAAAGCCTTTGTTCGTTGGCTCTTAACCCAAACAACTTCCTACAATAAAAGTGAATTGTATGCAAAAGACACTGAGCAGCCCTTTCTGCCAAAACAACTCTTCCCCCTCCACTGTGATCTCTTCTCTACCTCACAGCTTTCTTCGTCTTAAAATCCACCCCATTCTTTGTTGACTCACGCATTTCACCATCAAGAACTTTGCAAAACAGCTTAAACCTGCAATAATAACACTACGAGAAACGTCTCAAGGGAGAAAAATGAATCTCGATTGCAATGTCTTCAAACCTGTTATCTCGACTGACCAAGGCATCGAATCCATTGATGTCGCAAAAATAGAAGCAAACGAACCCACACAGAGTTCGAGCCGGGTACCTCTACATACTGCGATTACATACTTCTTCAACAAATCGACTCAACCACAGATTCAAAGTTCGACCATTCATCTCTTTGAGTGGAGTGCTCAATTCTTGAATTTTTGTCATCTCATGCTCGGGACAACTTGACAGTTCTTTGGGTATTTTGTCCGTTTGGCTGCTTTGCCTTTGCTCAAACACTCTCAAAGCCCACTTTTTTGGTGTTATGTTGGATGCTTTTAGGAAAAGTGCTCTCCAAAAGAACACGATTTTCCTTCTCCGTTTTTGGTGCTCTAAAACGACACACAGTCACCCTCTTCTTCGCCCATGCCTGTATTTGCGCCGCACTGAAAACTTCTACGTCTATTTAATTTTTTTTAACCGAAAATTTCACAAATATTCGTAAATGATAACTATCTTTTCCAACCAATCAACGATTCCGAACAATGACAATTTCACAAGTAATACTAATACACGTCATGCATGCTTTTCTGACACATCAACGATACTACGTCAAATTATTCATTCCAAAAGGAGTTCACAATATTCGCGTCAGAACTAACGTTCCAGTTGTTTGGTCACATGCATGCTTTTCTCACACACCAACGATCATCCACGATACTTCCTCAACGTATTCATTCCACAAGGAGTTAACAGTATTCGCGCATAGTTAGTCGAGTAACAAAAAAAAAATTCAGGACTTCAACGGGGTTCGAACCCGTGACCTCGCGATTACCGGTGCGATGCTCTAACCAACTGAGCTATGAAGCCACTGACGTTGGGAGCAGGTCAATTGTGGAACCCCGTTGAAGTCCTGAATTTTTTTTTTTTTTTTTCAGGCTTCTTTTCGCAATTGCATAAATTGCGTTCACAACTGCGAGGATCATTCTTCATTTGATTTCATTTCCGCAGTTCATGTATGATTTATTTCGTACATCATTCACACTCATTTCTTTCACGGGAACATATGAACCCACAATTGACCTGCTCCCAACGTCAGTGGCCTTATAGCTCAGTTAGGTTAGAGCATCGCACCGGTAATCGCGAGGTCACGGGTTCGAACCCCGTTGAAGTCCTGAATTCTTTTTTTCAGGCTTCTTTTCGCAATTGCATAAATTGCGTTCACAACTGCGAGGATCATTCTTCATTTGATTTCATTTCCGCAGTTCATGTATGATTTATTTCGTACATCATTCACACTCATTTCTTTCACGGGAACATATGAACCCACAATTGACCTGCTCCCAACGTCAGTGGCTTCATAGCTCAGTTGGTTAGAGCATCGCACCGGTAATCGCGAGGTCACGGGTTCGAAGCCCGTTGAAGTCCTGAATTTTTTCTTTCAGGCTTCTTTTCGCAATTGCATAAATTGCGTTCACAACTGCGAGGATCATTCTTCTTTAGACACTTTTGTACTGCGATTATTTTCATGAAGTGTAAGCAACAGATTCAGGCTACAACGGCCGTAAACGAATTTTTAAGATTTTCATACAAACCCTTCTAATTATGCCAATTTGCGGGAAGCCACATGCGAACATTTATAATTCGAATTTAGGGACGTCGTACCCTCCTTTATGGCCTTATTTTCTGTTGGATGAATAATATCAAAAACTATTTGAAGTAGTGGCAAATGTTGGAAATCCGCCTTTTTGTAGCGGCGTTACAGCGGTTCAAAGTCGGCCAAAATCCCATACATTTACCGTAATTTTAGCTGTGTTTCTTCCCCAGTCAAAACGGCGTCCAAAACCTTGGAGACGTCTGTTGGAGACCACACATAATCTATTAACTGGAGAGTTGAAAACCCTGACCCCACTCCCTGGACTACCCCAGGGATTACTCCACGGACTACCCTATGGACTACTCCGCAGACTAACCCTCTTACGGTAAAGCAAAAATTAGTTTTAGGCTGAAAAAAAAGATGCAAGAGACGTACTTGCGTCAGTCGCCATTTTGGTTACTGCCATTTTACTTGACGGGTTTACCTAAAAAGATAGAATCCTGAACTATCCGGAATCCAGAATCTAGACTCAACTGGAAGGAACAAACCAAGTCCCACTCCTGTCACCTACCTCCTCTTGTAAGATATCTATCGTCTTCTTAGGTTCTTTTATTCCTCTTATTAATTTCAGGGATTATTTATTTTAGAGCCATTTCAAGTCTTTCTGCTCATGATGTTTTTAAAAGTTATTATTTCCATGTTCCGGAAATGACCCTCAGTTATAAAACTTAACTGTTATCAAACTAACTGTTCATACTGAATACAGTGGCGAATGCTATTAAAATCGCATTCGGGTGCACATTTTGTGTCGCTAAAGGTAGTTGGTTCAATAGTTGACAACCTGTCATTCGTATTTAAGCAGAAACAAATAAATTACTTTAAAAAGCAAAACTAAGTATTAATTGTTTTAATAACCAGCAACTTTTGAGAAACCTTTCTGCAAAACGAGCAACATTTTGAAAACGACAAGCAACTCTTAGCAAAATTTCGATCACCTTTTTGATCATTTAATGGCACTAAACTTGCGGACGACCCTTCCGGTGATACTCGATGTCAAGCATAAATCTCTCCATGAAGCTTTGTGCCTGTTATCATCCCTTTATTTCAATAATTGAAAAATTACAATTTAGAGAAATACACAACCCGCATGTAGCAAATTAAAGCTAATCGAGGCCGGTTGTTTAACTTGAGATCAAATTTGATCAAAACGCCACCACTCGTATACATCTCTCGCTCCTAGCTTGTTCGAAGTACGAGGATCCTTCCTCACAAGGCAATCAACTTGTGAATGTTACAGAGAAAATGAAAAGTAAAAATTATTAACATCTTACTTTTATTTACATTATTGTATAGTCAAACAACTTGCCAAGTAACAATTACGTGTTTCATACAAGATGGCGCTAGCCGAGTTACCTACGGTATATACAAAACAGGAGCATTTTGATGTCGACTTAGGACATAGGCGAAACACAGTGACGGTAGTAGAGTTTGATCATTTGCAGAAACATTTGGCACCTAATTTACTATCCAAAATTAATTTATATTTTACATAACCTTTTGTAATCATTCATTGTTAATGTCTTCGCCTGTTTAGCTTGTTTAGTTTATTTAAAAGCTACCTATTACTAATCAATTGTGTAACCATATTTATCTCCGGATGCTAATGATTGTATTTTATTTATAGTTTATTCCTGTCATTGTTCATAGTCTGTTATTTGAAGCTTACAAATTGATTTATTTTCTTCCTGCACAACTCGCCTCGACTAGCTTACGCTATATGCGAGTTCTACATGTTCTTCTTTTAATTGTTAAATGTTAATAAAGTTTATTGTTGTTGTATTGTTGTTGTTTCAAATATTGTCGTCAATCTGAGCTCTTTATGATTTTCTAGATTCCGGATTCCAGATTCAGGATTCCATCTTTTAGGTAAACCCGCCGAGTAAGAAGGCGATAACCAAGATGGCGACTGACACAAGTGCGTCTCTTGTATCTTTTTTTTTTTTTCGGCCTAAAAGTAACTTTAGTAACATAAGAGGGGTAGTCCGTGGGGTAGTCCACGGAGTGGGGGTCAGTGGATAGTCCACGGAGCGGGGGTCAGTGTTCAACTCTCCCATCTTTTATTAACTCCACTGTTCTCTTCCTCGGGCTCTGAGCAGACGCAGATAAGTAATAAAACTTTGCCGTTTTTCAGTTTCATTTCTGTTCAGAAAAGGCTCATTTAATTAAGAATTATGACATTTTTTGTTTGTCGGTTTCAGGTTGAAGCAAAACCCGGAACACCTGTGGACCAAATACACCAATATTGTGAAAACCTCAACTATTTTAAGATTGCTGGGACTTTCAGGAAAATGACGGAAATAAAAACGACCGACCCAGACAACCGCGAGAAGTGCGCAACTTCCTCAGACCGTGACCTGCTGGTGGCGCGTATTCGTATGGAAACTCCGTTTAAAATAGATGCAAAAGAGAAGTTTACCCTCCTGTTGTTATGAATATAACTAGTTCTGCCCGGTATAATCATTTTGTGTAAGGTGTTAGCCGCGGTACGTCTAATGGCAGTTAACCTCGTGTGAGAACCATTTATGGATTCGTTTGTTATTACAAGTCGGTATGTGAAGCGTGAATTTGCATTTAGGACGTGTCAGTATGATAAGGACATTGTACCCGTGTTTTTTTATTCATTATTGCTGTGGTCTTCTACATTGATTTTGTAACATTTTGTGTGAAGCAGGCAGGGGCGTGCAATAAAAGCATTGAAAAATTCAGATGATTTCTCATGTGTTGCCTTGGTAGCACAGGACTCTTATTTGATGTGCGAATGAAAAGAAATAACCTAAGGATTAAGGACAATTAAGAATTCGGGGACATTCCAAAAATTACCTTGCTGATTTTAAGCAGCATCATAACTGAGTTAGAGCGTTCCCGTAAGTTACCACCCAGCTTCACGAACAAACGGGAGTAGAAAACAGAGAAGACTTGGAAAAGCTGTTCTTCCTGTGAAGACAATTTGCTTCTCAGTGATACAGCACTTGCAAACGTCGTGAAGCTGTGACAGTTGATTGTCCTTAAGAATACAACGCACGTACAATAAACGTTCGAATTTTCATTTTGATTTATCATTGCTGAAGTTAGAAAAAGTTGACTGTTCCAATCTCTTAGATACTACGCTTCCCAGTTTACCGCGACACCACGCAAGTTTCCACTTCACTTATCGCTTAGCATAGTTTTTTCAGCTATTGTAATGATGGTTTGTAGGTGGGAATTGGCTTCATAATATTTTTTTACATTTGAATACATGTAGCTTGTAGGTGAACAAGAAGGCCTAGGCACTTGTTTTCATTTTGTAGCTTAATTTTCCTTGTGAAATCTCAATTAAACCCAGTCCTTGTTCGGGAATATTGTCCATAGGCAAGCCAACCACCATGGATGTAGAGGGGCTTTCCTCGCTGAACTCGTTTGGTGAGAATCTCAGGGAAAAGAGCTCCTCTGTAAAAGAAATAAATCTTCGGCAGAAAGTCATTGAACCAAGTACTGTTGTCTGGATAAATGTATTCAATAAATAATGGTCTGTCCTCTCCGAAGTACACCACGAAAACAATGCCCTTAAGATTTATGTTGGAACAGTAGAGCTGTCTCTGAATTTGATAGTAGTAGTCATGATTTCTTTTAAGTGTGACAGTTCCATCAGTTAGTTTCTCCAAAAAGAAATTCTTGGATTTACATGCCTCATCAACAGTCATGCCTGCCTTGCTTTCATTTCTGTTTATGTAGGTAACTATTCTGTCCATGCTGGCTCCCAGATAAGGTGTGTCTTTAGAGACCAAAAGCCCTACTTCCTCGACATGGACGACAATCCCATCTTTTCTCATTTCCCTTGTAAATATGTCCACTGCCTTTTGCTCACTTTCAATGCCATACTGAACAGCATCTGTCGTGAAGTTTGAATAAAGTATTGACTTCACTTTGTTTGAAGGTTCCACTTTTGTCTTGGCCGCTTTGCCAAAATTCGAGGCTGTAAGAAGGGTTTTCCTCTTTTCAAACCAAAGATTGTTTCTGTTTTGTCCACGTGTTAGCCTCTCCGTTTCCTGGATCTCCTCCTGGGTGATAGATAAATTGTGGACGTGTTCATCAACCATCCTTTCGAAGTGTTTTGTGCCTATGTCATAGCTGTCTGTGAAGGGAACGCTTTCTGGTTCTTCCTCTTCTTCAAAGGAGGCAGGCTTAGTACAATTTGACTGGATGTCGTGGAACAAGAAAAATGAGCTGGAAGGCAGACAGTTTTGAAGATTTTCGCAAAAGGTCTTGAGATTCTGTTCATTTTTAGTTCGCTGCTGTGGAGCTCGCGAGTCAAAGTTTATAATTTTGGGTTGAAGACGAATATTTTTCTTTCCGAATCGTATTTTCCTAATCAAAACTTGGTCGAGTGGTTTCGCAGCAACGCTTTGGTTTCGTGGCACTACCCATACTGAGAGGCGGGATGTGCAGCTTAAAGGTTCGGAATGTTTTTGCAAACCTCTTCTGGTAAAATCTTCGATGGCAAATAGGACGCCTCCGACGTGATTGCATTTTCCCCTGCCTTGGGACCCAAGATCAGCCGGACACGTGCAGGTAGCCCTCAAGATATCACATTGATTTGAGAACTCTACCAAAACTCTGTACGGCGTCTTCTTCATCGACGGTAGAACACTAGCTTTCACATACGTCAAACCTTGGTAAGTTTTACTTTCTAGCCGTTTTACGTTGCCTTCGAAAAAAAATTTATACGATGTCAGTTTCTTGTAGTTTGTGCCCTTAAGCACAATGTGGCGGTATTTGCGAGTTGACACAACTAAGTAATCATAAGGCTGAATAAAATTCAACTCTGGCATCTGACGAAGGTCTGTAGACAACCCAAGAGCGGAGATTCGTCTCAGTGTTTCATCGTACTTAAAATCCGCATTGATTTCCACAGTTGCTTGGTGGTTTTGCTCCGACGGTACGACACTCCTCATAAGCAAAGCGTAAACTTTCAAAACTAAAGCACTTGAACCTTTTATTACGGACCTCAAGTAACCCTGGACGTAGCCTGCTTCGCAGACATCTTTGGGCTCGTCACGCGTTCCTTGCCCACGAACGTCTGCTGAACTGAGCTACCACTTCCGTTCGCGGCGGTTAGCCAATCATAGTTCGTTTTCCAATTTATGGAAAGTAGGACTTCGACTCCTAGATTATTTTCACAGAAAATGCACGTGAATCGGGTGTCGATTTCCATTCTTACGCAGCTCGTCATTGGTTTCTTCAAAACAAAGGCTAACCGCCGACGAACGGAAGTGGCAGTTCAGTTCAGCAGACGTTCGTGGGCAAGGAACGCGTGACGAGCCCAAAGACGTCTGCGAAGGAGGCTACCCTGGACGGTGAACCCTAGGACGCCAAACCATGGCGTGGGGGAATGGGGCTAGAACGTCGTTCTGTGCGCGAAAAGTTAAAGGCTTCGCTTCACTATGGCTTCTTTTAGGGATGCGAGAAACTTGTTAACGGCGCCGCTGTGCGATGATTTGATTTCAGAAGAAAAGTATTTTATATAAACTAGAAAACGGTAAAAAACAAGCAAGGCTGGTTACACGGCTAGGAATTTACATATTGAAAGGTTTAAATATATATATTCCTAGCCGTGTAACCAGCCTTGCTTGTTTTTTTTTTACCGTTTTCTAGTTTACAGTTTTATAGCTGGTTAGATCTATTACAGGATCCGGCTCTTCTATTTTGCAACGGTGGTCCTTGCTAAAGTATTTTCCAGTGATTTTTATTTTATATAACACCGTGCTTTTCAGTGCACTCCATGACATTTGACCTATAACAAATTGAAATTAAATGAAGTTAGCGAGATAAAACATCTCATATGAGATGTACAAGGTTACCTAAATAATCCTGTCAGCTTTGTTTTGAAAATCGGGTAAATTTCCGGGAAAAGCAGAGGCAAATGCAATGAAAAGAAAAGATATATTTATCCAAAAGGTCTTGATAAAAGCAGACAAGTTAAAATTTTAAAAAAATGGACAACTCAAAGTGGTTGTCCATTTTTTAAAAATATATTTTACCCATTTTTAGCAAAGACGGGAACTTCGCTTCCAACATTTACCATAGTCGCTGTCGCTGCGAATTTGCATTTTTGCACTGGATCTAATATCGCTGGTTTAGAATAAACTCCAGATTAGCCTTGGAGAGACACGGATTTCAAAGGTAAAATTGAAAAGCAAACTTGCGTTCTTGAGACACCGCCAAAATTGTGGGAATGACTGCCGCGACGTTAGGTGGACGGCAAGGGCCTTACGCGAATTGCGGTCAACAAGGTCATCTTGACTTCGGGTTGATTGCCGTCCAGGGTTGCTTTAACTCCGTAATTAAAGGTTTAAGTGGTCAGTTGTCACATAAATTGAAAGTCACTCTTGCGGTATAATTCTCGGAAAAAATTGACCTCTGACCTGTGACCTGTGACCTGCAAAAGAAACCCGCCGGTTGAGAAGCTATCTTGCAATTTTTTCATGTATATTATTAATAAGTAATCACATGATTTTTCTCGTGCAATTTGGAATAAATGAGCACTTGTAAATTTTTTCAAAGACCACAAATTTTGTGAGTCTTTGAAAAATTTACTCGTGCTTATTTATTCCAAATTGCACTCGAAATCATGTGATTACCTATACTTAACACTCCTGGAGAAAATCATGATTTATTGATTTAAGGTCCACCCGCTACCAATGTCTTTGCAGCGAGTAAGCTCCACGAAGAAGTTCTCAGGAGGAGAGAAGAGGAAAAATGCGGTATACAAGTCGTTGCCGACGAAGAGGGTGCTAAGCCAAGCAGTGACTAGATACCAGCTAACACACGAAAGACCACCGCGTGGTGGGTAACTGTTTGACATTTCCTCTTTGTTTGTTTCTCCTTTAGAGTTTACAAGTGATGGGAGACTACGTTGAGGGGAATATGTGCAGGGGAAATATATATTGCATTCTTTTGCCATTGTTATCAGCTATTGTTTCAGCCCCGCACTCCCCTGTTACAATCAAAGCTGCCACCAACTTTTCAGACAGTGAATAATGATGAGGGGTTATGTAATATATTCCCCTGAAAAGAACAAAGGAAACCGAGCCAACTGACAAATAAACAAAGATACATCATGGCACAAAACAAGGAGATTAGTACTGAGCAAAATAATATTTGAAAATTGCTTTTTTAAAATTGATTTTAGATGGAATATTACGAATAGAAAAAGGAAGATCATTCCAAAAATATTTACCCATAACAGTAGGGCAAAATTTTCTTATATTTGTACAAGAGTGAGGAAGGAATAATTGTTGAGAAGTAGCAGTCCGTGTGGAATAATTATGTTGTTCAGCAACGAGGGATATCGAGAAATTACAAGGCTTGTCATCACAAAGGTGATCATATAGAAATAAAAAAGTATATATTTTATATACGTTATGGTTGGGTGTGTGAAACTAATACTCCACCGTAACACGCACAACCCAACTACACAGCTTGCTCAGAAATAACGCCAGGCTGCTACTTTTGCGAATACCACTAGCTGGGAAATAACAGTCGTTGAGCTTTATTGACTTGTTTGCCTTTAAATAAGTGCAAGCTAATGGTTTATTACACCGTGATCTGCTAATTAAACACGTGTCATTTTCATGGTCCATAAAATCAGGGCGGTAACCAAATCGAAACACGTTGATTGACATATTAGCTGGCGCAATCCGATTTTTGTACCATGTGACTTGTTTCGTCCAATGGGAGTGCGGAGGATATTGAAATACTACTGCTGGGTTTTTATCATCCAGCCCTCGTTTGTGCAGATTCCTAAGCAGACCTTCTTTTGGACAGATTGTGTGACGAGCCAAACGAAGGTCTGCGTAGTAGGCTATCTTTTAAGCTAATAGCTGTGATAAAAGGTGTCCAGTGGAGAACTATTCAATGTATGTCTAAATTTGTGAGTTTGGTGGCTTCACAGGTCCTTCCCATTCCACTCCTGTGGAGACAAAAAAAGACAACAAGACAAAGTTAGAGTCCTTTTTGACATAATAAATGACAATAAAGAGGGGGGTTTTGGGATTTTCTATTTTTCGGTTTTGGCCATTTTTTAGGCAGGTTTTTCGGTTTTGGTGTCTGTTACGGTTTGCGGTTTTTGCTTTTATTAGCATTTGGGT
Source organism: Pachyseris speciosa (assembly GCA_016490735.1). Lineage (NCBI taxonomy): Eukaryota > Metazoa > Cnidaria > Anthozoa > Scleractinia > Pachyseridae > Pachyseris > Pachyseris speciosa. The sequence goes on from JAEMWC010000707.1 coordinate 208,158, forward strand.
TTCGGTTTTCGGCCAAAATACAAGCGGTTTTCGGATCTGGTATCCGACGTGGTTTTTGATTTTTCCAATTTGGTTTTAGTTTCTTTTCGGACGACATCAGTACCGTTTACGTCAGTACCGATGGCAGCAATTCACAAGACCAGCAGGATGAGTTAAGGGCATCTCCTTGTGTCCTGACACGCTTACTGTGTAGTTTGAAATGAAACCCAGTTTAATGAACCGTTTTGATTTTATGTCTGCTATGCGACCCCCTACTATGTCAATACTATTAAATTGCTGGAAGACTATTTCGGATACAGCTCGAAGCCAAAAGAGGAAAGACCCAATACCGCTGCAAAAGCCTTGAGGGATTTGATCCCAAATCTTTACGTCCTCTTGAAGATTTGTTTCACAATTTTTATACTCCAGCCACCAGCTGCGAATGTTAAACTGAGGAGCACTAAGACCACTTCACACTAACAAGAACTAGAGCTAGCATAGATTTGTTTGCCCAGAAGCGTTCAAGGAGGCTTGAGCTTCGCACACTACTCAAAGATTAAGCCCAAAACCAATTTCGACCAATAAATTTTTCTTGAGTATTGACGTTTTTACGTTTGATCTTGACTGTCTGATTTTCTATGTAACGGTCTTCAAAACGCACAAAAAGCAGTCTTAGACAGTCCAGTTTTTCAAAATTTACCGGGGGAGCATGCTCCCGGACCCCCCTACAATCTCGCGCCTTCAGCGCTCAAACGCCTCCCCACGCAAAAACCTGTCTACGGGCCTGGTGACTCACAAATGGCATCCACAATTAACACAGTTTAGTCTGTATCCTCCACGTGCCACAAATGTAACAGGTCGATTAAGGTTTCGGAAATTTGGGTCTGTAAATTTTTGTTTTTGATGGTTTTATATTTGATTTTTCGAGCGGTTTTTCGCTTTCTAGTGCACTCCAATGCCCCCCGTCAATAAACAACAACAACAACTACAATAATAATAATAATAATAATAATAATAATAATAATAATAATAATAATAGGCGCTTCGCAAAAGTTAAGAAATAAATACAGAACTAAATTAAAATTCAAACAAAATTTAAATCCCTAAGGATAATAGACGCTAAGGGAAAATGGCTGCATTAAATTATTCTTTTGTACATACTCAAAATAGCCTCACTAACCTCGCTTTTGAGATCCAAATTCTAAAGAATTTGTTATCCCGAACGGAGTTAGAAAGGAAAATGGCTGCATTAAATTATTATTTTGTTAATATTCAAAATAGCCTCACTAGTCCTGTTTTCAAGATCAACATTCTACAGAACTTGGTATTCCATAGTCCTGAACAAGGTTAGTAAGGCTATATTGATACGATCAAAAGAATAATTTAAAGGAAGCCATTTTTGCATTGGGCCTATAAGCTTTTTTTTTTTTAAAGATAGGTCTTACGCTTGCATTTGAATTAACTCACATATTGAAGTAAGATTTGAAGAACACCTCCCGAGGTAAAATCCTCTCACCCTATAACAAGTAGCTAGTGTCATTTTCCGGGTTCATCCACAAAGAAGAACTAAGCGTTTTAAGTCGTTAGTTAAAATTAAATTTGGCCATGAGGTTAGTCTTCTGAGTAACCGGTAAACTATCTGAACTATATTTTGACTTACCAAGCAAATGAGCTAACAAGAGGAACCTGTCCGAGCCAAAGAACATATGAGGCTCACCATCAACATGTGCTACGATAGTTGGAGCTCCAAAAGCCTACAAGACAATGTTAGTCTGTATGTCAATAGCCTATTCGCCAGCTCAGCTGTTGCAAATCCAGGTGGCTTCATCAGCCTAATAGGGGAGTGGGTGCATTTGCCATTTGCTGCAGAATATTATCAACATTTCATTTTGAGTTGTAGGGTCCTGGTCGCAGAGTTGAATTTCGCTTTTGCTCTTAATATACATTAAGTGTTTTCTTTTTCTAAATCTTAATTTCAGCATTGGATTCTTCAAATACCAAGCTTTCAGAAAATGTATAGGTTACAGGGTTTTTCCTCCAAATGCTCTATATCTAACCACAAACGTTTCAGGTATACCAATACCTTTAGGGGGCTCAAAAGTCTAGAAAATGTATGGAGACCTTTAGTTAGGTTTTTTGCTAAATCGAATTTTTTTTTTTGGGGGGGGGGGTATCAAAACTCTTATTTCTCCAGAGATTTTGATCGGGGACTGGGCATGTTACGTATGCATACTGTCACATGACAGCTGATCATGTGGCTATCTTCAGCTCATTTGAATTCACTTTCTGGATGGCGGAATCGAATGTAGCATTTAAACCTCGAATGTGTCAAAATTGCCCTTTACTAACTGTGTTTTGGGTCATCTGCCGGTGCCAGAGCTAAACTGCTTATTGGCACTGTGGATGTAACAAAGTTTGTTCAAACGCTCATTTCAGGCTGCTGCAGCTGACAGTTTGTTGTTCCTGGACAAGGGGCCCAAAAGCAAATGTGCCTTGTCTCACCAGTCTTCAGCCTTCACTTGTCAAAGTTTCATTCAAAGTTGCCCACTCAAAGATATGTGGAATTTCCCATGATACAGCAGGGTCAGATTCTTGCTGTTAAATGGCTGCTTGATTGAGGTCGCTGATAAAAAGGGAGCTGATAGAGCTCTCATTTGCCTTTTATCCCCAAACGTCCTCTCTAATTTGGAAGCAGAAGAGCTGTTTTGTAATGTTTACTCTCTGAATAAAGGATTTAGTTGAAAAAGATTTGTTCAGACTGCACACTTGCAAGGTAAGATATTCATTCTTGCATTACTTTGGAGCTGATATAGTGTTTTCATTTCTTTGCTGGAGAAATGCATTGTCATGCCTGATTGATTTTTATCCCTTTTCTTCATGCGTAACAAGCACTTTTGCACTGGCATTACTGGTAAAGGTGCCAAAACCTGACAACAGCAATATTTTTCTTGACCCTTATATGCAAGTTTGAAATTTGAAACTGGCATGGAATTTGTTTGGCAAACACTATTTTCTTTCCATGGTTCTACTTTTACCAGCTTAAGGCTCAAGTTTGAGGTAGACAAACCTTCTATGCAATGAACTAGAATAAAGCCAATTTGCAATTTGTAATTTGGGGAGCAGGGTTGGCGTAGTGGTGAGAGCACTCGCCTTCCACCAATGTGTCCCGGGTTCGATTCCCGGACTCGGCGTCATAAGTGGGCTGAGTTTGTTGGTTCTCTACTCTGCTCCGAGAGGTTTTTCTCCGGGTACTCCAGTTTTCCCCTCTCCCCAAAAACCAACATTTGATTTGATTTATCTAGAGTTGATTTGATTTAAAAATTGTAAAGTGCCATTGATCTGTATTTGTAAATGGCGCTATATAACTAATAAATTATTATTATATTAATTATTATTATTATCTGTAAAAAATTGTTTCTAACCTCACTGACTTCCAGTAAGTGTTTTTCCTCATTTTTATTAACCAAGGAAGCACTTTTAAAGAAACCATACAAAGGGTTGTTCTGTTTCCATGGCAACAAGAGATTCAAACATCATTGTGTTTGTAATCATTCATGGCAATGAGTTGCATGATGGTGGTTTCTTCTGCTCAAGTCTGATTTTGGTTAAATGGCAGTCTGGACTATTGAGCCACCTTAAGGCAAGCAGCTGTGCAGAAACTTTTAGATATCATTTGAACAAATTGTCTTGCATTAAAAAAAGTGGATGAGCGAGGGATGCTTTAGTCAGAAATCCATGAAAAATGGATGAGAAAAAAAAATGGTGATTAGGGATTCTGTAAGAATGGGTTCCAAGGCTGTTAATACCACAACCTCCCCCCCCCCCCCCCCAATGAAGTTCAAGATGTTGAACATGCGAGTCTCCACATAACAAAAAGCAGCTTGTATAATTATTTATCACTCTACTAACCCCAAAATCAAGGGCTTTCTGTGTTGTGTCTTCAAGCTGATCTTTGATCTCCTGCTCTCCAATCTGGTTCAGCAGGAACTCAGTGTCATCATCATTCAAACCAACGTTTTTGCACACCTGCGTTAATACAGAGAAAGGAGAAAGATGTGATTTATTCAACATTACCAGTATATAACATAGCTACAATCATGGACAAAAGTGTTGATACATTCGAGCAAAACAAACACTTTCCATCAGCTTCCTTCTGTAATTAAAAGAAGATCTTTTTTGTCGATAGCCAAACCCTAGCCTGTCTCCCCCTTTTCAATGTTGATAAAAAATATGCTCCGTGGATACTGTCACATGGTTACAACATAGAAAAGGGGTAGGAGGGTTGAAATGTAAGAATTGGAGATTGGTAAACTCAAGCGTTCATGGGTAAAGGTTTTTTTTTATGATCGTAGTAAATTTGTGTAATCAAATTGAATAGACCTTTTCGCGGTAAAATCCGCCATTTTGAAAATGGGGCAAACACCGCACGAAATACAGTGTTTGTATCGGGATGCCGATGTCAAATAACTTCATAATATTGGGTATCTGTACAAACTTCGAATGGTGAATGTAACCTAGACGGCCAAACATTGTTCCTTTTAAAGCTGAGGGATACAACTGAGCTTGAATGCGAGTAATCGCGTTTTTAATTTTCCATACATTTGCCTGTAATTTTTTCCTGCCAGTCTCGCGGAGATTACAGGCGAATGTATGGAAAATAAAAAACGCGATTACTCGCATTCAAGCTCAGCTGTATCCCTCAGCTTTAAAAGGAACAATGTTTGGCCATCTAGGTTACATTCACCATTCGAAGTTTGTACAGATACCCAATATTACGAAGTTATTTGACATCGGCATCCCCATACAAACACTGTATTTCGTGCTGTGTTTGCCCCATTTTCAAAATGGCGGATTTTACCACGAAAAGGTCTATTGCCAAGAGCCTGCTTCATATTCCCATTGTGCATGCTGATAACGTCTGTTTTTTAAACTACTGCATTTGTTGATGCATCAGCTGTGCGTTCATCGAGAAATGAAGCACTTGGGAAGTTTGGAGAGCAGTCAAGAAATCGAAGCTAGTTAATTAAGAGTTGCTCAAGGCGTTACACATCGTTTGTGCTGATCTCCAAACTTCCTGCATGCTTCATATCTCAATGAATGTATGCTGACGCATGAACCAACTGTTAACTGTCACAAACAAACTGCATATTGCTGGGACATTTGTCACATGGACCTATACAGTTGTACATGTAGTTTAATGGTCTAAGCTCCCATAAGTCTCCTGTAGCTCAGTGGTAGAGCATCCAGACTAGTAATGGTAGGGTCACAGGTTTGACTCCTGTTGGGAGAACTAGGTACTCTTTAATTTCCCCATGGGGAAGCCAATGACATGTGCATGTATTAGCTCCCACAAGTCTCCTGTAGCTCTGTGGTAGAGCACCTGAACTAGTAATCAGAAGGCCATGGGCTCGACTACTGTTGGGAGAACTAGGAACTCTTTAATTTCCCCACGAGAAGCCGATGACATGTGCATATATAAACTCCCACGAGTTTCCTGTAGCTCAATGGTAGAGCATCTGTACTAGTAATCGGAGGGCCATGGGCTCGACTCCTGTTGGGAGAACTAGGAACTCTTTAATTTCCCCACGAGAAGCCGATGACATGTGCATATATAAACTCCCACAAGTCTCCTGTAGCTCAGTGGTAGAGCATCTGAACTAGTAATCGGAAGGTCCAGGTTCGACTCCTGTTGGGAGAACTAGGAACTCTTTAATTTCCCCACGGGGAAGCCAATGACATGTGCATATATAAACTCCTACGAGTTTCCTGTAGCTCAATGGTAGAGCATCTGTACTAGTAATCGGAGGGCCATGGGCTCGACTCCTGTTGGGAGAACTAGGAACTCTTTAATTTCCGCACGAGAAGCCGATGACATGTGCATATATAAACTCCCACAAGTCTCCTGTAGCTCAGTGGTAGAGCATCTGAACTAGTAATCGGAAGGTCCAGGTTCGACTCCTGTTGGGAGAACTAGGAACTCTTTAATTTCCCCACGGGGAAGCCGATGACATGTGCATATATAAACTCCCACAAGTCTCCTGTAGCTCAATGGTAGAGCATCTGAACTAGTAATCGGAGGGTCATTGGTTCGATTCCTAAAATCCCTAAAATCCAAATCTCTCTAAATTTGCTCTACTTAGGCATACAGATTGGTTATGGTATAAGAAATGAAGTTCCACACTTATTTTGTGATTTAAAGGCCTGGATTCAGCAAATTAGCTTGGAATGACTTTTGCCTACAATGACCAAACTCAAAACAAAAGAAAATAATCAACCATGCAACAGATCCTTTTGTTTCAGTTTCTCAAGGTTTTGGGGAAAGTCATTCTTCCGATCCTAGCTTTCCATAAAATAATTGCAAAATAGGTGCTGAACTTCATTTCTGACACCATTTCCAGTCTGTATGCCAAAGTAGTAGTAGTAGTAGTAATTTTCTGTAGTAATAATAATAATAATAATAACCTTTATTTGCCCTCGGTAGTATTTATAGCACAAAGGCTAGTGGGGCCGAGCAAATTCAGAAACAAATAAAGTCAAATAAACACAACATGATAAGAATCGCAACTGGATGGCCGGAGGCAAACTAGTTGGCTATTTACAAGGATGACCAAGGAGCTGAACCAGGGACTACCCAGAACAACCTTAGCTAGTGGCTAGAGCAGGATTTGAACTTGGGGTGACCGCATTGCAATCCAGCGCCCCAAAACACTCGGCCATCCTGCCTCCCTCCCTAAGTAGAGTAAGTTTTAGAGATACTTTGGATTTTAAGGCAAAAAAGCAATATACGCCACTTTTGTGGAATACTCCCCAACTGGAATAATTTTGAATCATTTAAAACTATCCAGGAAGAAAATGTAGAGTTAATTATTCTATACTAATGGCTGGAGCCAGAGTTCCAAGTCCTTTAGAGGTATGTACAAACACTTGCATCCTCAATCTGCATTATAATGTTTAAGTACAAGGAAATAATTACCTCCTGAAGGCTTTGGGGTTCAGTGATATCTTCATCCTGAAAAAATTAACAGGTGCAGTAACAATCCATACTTCACTTAAATTTATATCACTTAAGTTTATATCACTAGATGTATGGCGCATTTGAATATGTTTATATACATTAGATATTTGCACCTTATGAATTTTATTATTATTATTATTATTATATTCTCTACAGTTGTCACGTGCACTTTTCCATATGCTTCCAAGAGCACCAATCACAATAGGTATTATTGTGACTTTCGACGCACCATGAATCCTTCTGATTTAAAATGCTAGTTCCTGGTACCTCCTCAGTCCTGGTGATGTTCTGGTCCGCTGGCACAGCTATGTCAATAAGTGTCTATTTTTGTGTGTCTTTACGCACTAGTCGAGTAATATCTCACCGATTATGCTTCAGCACTTTGTCTTTGTAGATTGTAGATTATTATTATTATTATTATTATTATTATTATTATTATTATTATTATTATCATTGTTATTGTAAACACATAATAAAATTATTTCAATATTAATGATTGGGGAAACTGACAAATACAGAAAATAAAACATAGAAACTGGGCAAAGATCAGCAGGCTGAACTCACCCTAGACCAGATTCTCATCCACAATTCCCGACTAATGTCCTCAACCTTCTCTGGATGATATTGGCTTGCTGCCGTCAGGAGCCATAGGGCAGGTAATGAACCTGAATTCATGGAGTTAAAACAATAATCTTGATTAATGACAAAAATCATGATTCATAAATGATAATGAAAAATTAACAAGATGCTCTGTGAGTGTTTACTCGGGATACAATTGAAAATGACCCTTTATCTGCGTATGAGCAAAACGCATAAAACTGTTAAAATTGAGAATTATATTGCCATCCACAGTGATTACCAAATTAAATGCAAATAGATCTGTGGTACCTAACATTGTTTACCTCTACAGTACACCACTCAAAAGTAAGTTGCCAGTCACGTTGCGTTTCCTGCGTGATGCGAATTGCATCAGCCACTTTGCGATTCACATCACACGAGAGTCACTGAAGCGAAAATTTTTGACATTAATTTTGGACGACTTTTGCATGCAGCTATTGTTCAAATACACACAACATCATTGAGGTCATCACAAATCAAAATGGTGCAGTCCTCTTGTAAACAAAATGACAAATTTTCTCAATTTGTTAGCTAGTTTGCTACAAACAAATGGCTAGCGACTATTTATTGTATTTTGCTTTCAGACCACAAATTTGCATAGAACTGCAATACTGCTGGCTATGTAACTTGAAACCTTCTACGAAACATGATGACTGCAAAATTCACTGGTTATAATCATTACACGCTTGAGAAGCCAAAAAAAAACATAAGCAGAACAGAGTTTTTTTTTCATTTCCTTCTTTTTGCACGGCTTGCTGAAAACGGCGCAGTCCTTGTGTAAAAAATGTTTGTATTAATTTTACGTAACTTTGAAACGACTGGCGCATGGATGATGGAATGGTTTAGACCTTTGCATTATGTAGTTTGCTTTAACCAAAAAACACCGACAAATGTCTTCTATAATATTGTGCATTGGCCAATCAAACACCACCACGTCATAGTATTGTGCATTTTGCTGCACAGGAAGAAAAAAGAAAAATAATAAAAAACAAAATCTTGCATGATTTAAAACACAAAGTTTATTGGAATTGAAGGGGTCAAAGTGAAACTATCCTATGTGACACTTTGGCTTTGAAACTTCAAACTGTCAGACTTCCAGCAGTCATTGATTGGTCATTACAGAGCTCTTTAATCTTCATGTGTATATCAAGGGAAGGAAGTTTTCAATTGAGTTGGTTAAGGCAAAATAAATTATTATAATTCAATGCAAATACTTAGTCAGTTGTTTTCAAAACTTAAAGTATTATAGGTAATTATACTCACCTTTCACAAACAGTGTATTAGGAATATTCTGCAAATATCAAAGAGTAACACAAAGAAGTATTAAATACTTTTATTAGTGAAACAGAGGATATTACAATATTAATGTAGATGCCCGCACAGAGACACAAAATTTCTCTTCAAGTGTTGAAATATTTCTTGAAATATTTTTCAACATGAGAAGAGAAATTTTGTATCTCCGAGCGGCCTATATATGTAATGTTCTATTTATTGTATAAACACCAATGAAATACCAAACCATTTCAATTTCACTGCAAAAGGCATGACTTAGTGTGCAACCATAGCAAATGGTTTGTGTGCACAGACAATTTTTATATGCAAACAAGTGAGTTTGCAATTCTTAACAACGAGAGCTTAAAAATCGTATGAGCGAATTAACTAACCATGAAGTTATTTGTTTATTTTATAAGTACTGAGATTTCTTTCAAAATATAATGACCACAGAGATTAGACAATGAAGTGAGTTTTATTCACTCCAAGGTTCTACAAGTTCAACATCTTTTTTCAAAATTTGTACATGATGAAATGAGTTTATAATTATTCACTCAAAAATGTAAAAGCGTCAACATTTTCTTTTCAAATTTTTTGTGAAACGGCAAACAAGGAAATTATAAAAGCTAGTTTTTCTTTTTTTTCTTTTCTTTTTTAAGTCAAGTTTACCACTGTCCTCCAAAGGCATCAGTCTTGCGGCGATGCTTCGGTTGTAGATGGGCTGGATTCCTCTAGTGTGAGCTTTGTTGACTGATTAACTGTGGGTGCATTTCTTTGGGAAAATCCAAACCCAGATTCTTAAATCCAAAAACAGATTTTGCGTTTTTTTACTAAAACCCGAGCATGGATTATGAATCTAAAGAATCCACCCTCGGAGTGGATACATTAGATCAAATCTAAATCCGGAGTTTTAGGATTCATGATTCGTGCGTTTCTTTGGGGAATGGATGCAAAAGGTAATACGTTTGGAAAGTGGTCATCTTGTGGAAATTTGCCATGTTCTCACCATTTTTCTAGCTGGGTCATGGTGAACAATCACGGTAAGTTTCTTGTGAAACTGAACCGAAATTATCTGTCCTGCTTGTATTTTCATAATTTTTCTGCATGCTGGGGCTGCAGTCACAGCGAATGGAAAAATCCATTTTCTGATTTTTCGTTTCTTGATGGTAACGAATCTGCATGATCATGAATCAAAAATCCAATCTTGGATTCTCCCAAAGAAATGCACCCTGTGTTTATGCTGATCAAAAAATTGTCTCCTTCAATGGCAGCCCCGCTGAATAAAGCCATAAATTGCTGGGAGTCAGAAGTGGATAGAGACATGGCTGGATTAGCTGTTTCATACAAGGACATCTTTGCCATCTTTGGTTCTGGCCTAATATAAATGATAAACTCATCCGGACACAAGTATTCATTCAACTCCGTTGCTGGAATGTCTTCATCTTTTTTAAGTTTCTACAAAGGCTTGCAAACATTTTACATCTCGTTATGTTTTTTGCAAGGTGGCTTAATGTTTTCTTGTTCAGCAAAGAAATTGTCAAGTAACCCAGCGTCAACAGACCTTTCCAACATCTTGAAAAAAAAGGGGCGGTTTGCAAGTTTTCACACCAAGGATGACGTAATTTCGGGAACGATCACTTTTCACTAGTGAAAAACACAGTTCATTCAGTCAAATGCCGCAAACAATGATTTTTCATCGTTTGCGTTGCTGATTGGCTGTGACTTAAAGCCAATCAGCAAAGAAATTGTCAACCAAGCCGGTGTCAACAGACCTTTCCAACATCTTGAAAAAAAGGGGCAGCTTGCAAGTTTTCGCACCAAGGATGACATAGTTTCGGGAACAATCACTTTTCACTGGTGAAAAACACCATTCATTCAGTCAGATGCCGCGAACAATGATTTTTCATCGTTTGCGTCGCTGATTGGCTGTGACTAAAACGGTTTTTTTTAATCACTGTCATATATTCACGTCAGTAAATCTCAGTACTTATATAATAACACGTTATTTTCACATACATTACTACATAGATTACTTTATTTACTCTCGGATTTTAGAGAAGCTTATATGTAGTTAATATCTCCAAGCATTTAACCATCAGATGAAAGATAGACCACCACACAGGGAACTACGTCACCTACTCTTTTCGAACAGTGTGTGGGTTCTTTTACATACCACAGAATCAATTATGAAGAGTTGTGAGACAGGGTCTACAGTTTATCGTCCTTATCCGAGAAGACTAGAAAGTCTAACCATTTGCAGGTGTCATTACAAAGGCACCACTTTCTCCTCAATTATTTAAAGACCCCGAGTGTTGGTCTGGCTGGGATTTGAACCCGTGACCTCCGATCCCGCATGCTAGTCTGGTGCTTTACAACTGAGCTAACTGGTCGGTGGTAAATATTAAGATAACACAATTTTGCGTGAAAGGTCACCTGGTATTTCATTGCTGTTTATAATAATAAAAATTTTGTACTCTTTCAATTTTTAGACAGTAGCCTTTTAATATGTCAAAGAGTCAAAGGAAATCAAACATTAATTTGTTTAAGGGAAAACCGGCACATAAAACATTTGACTTACTGAAGGTACCTTGAGTGGAATTCCATAAAAGACTGCCAATCTTTGAATGTCCTTTGATATGTAGGCAATTTTGGCTGGGATACCATGTGGTGGACTGTTTCCTATGAAATTTTATTATTACTGTTGTTATTATTATAATTATAATTATTATATATTATGAACCAACTAGATGACCAGCTCCCACTTGGCTTGTTAGCTCTGTTGGTAGAACATTGCACAGGTATCGCAGAGGTTGTGGGTTTGAATCCCGTACAAGCTTGAAGTTTTTTTTATTCAGGCTTTATTTTCACTACTGCTTAGTAGTGTCCATAACTGCGATGAACATTTGCATATTCATTATTATTAAATAAACAAATAAAATCAAGAAAATATTTATCCAGTATATATACATGTACCCTCTCCCCCTTCAGAAAGTCATTGAAAATTCCATCGGAAAGAGAAGTCACAAAATATTTGAAAGGAGGGGAGGGGAAGAAATTCACCAGAGGTGAAGAATGGCTATTTCCAAAATTTATCAATGGCTGCATACCAACCTGAAGCAGCCATAATTCCAGAGAGAGAAGAAGGATGAAACCGCAAGTCTAGATTCCATCTGGGTCGATAGCGGCATAGCACCTAAGGGAGAAATCAAAAGTGTGGTTGTAAGCAGGTAGAAACCTGCACTGGTATACACAGAATATCACAATATTGTATTCAGTATATAAAGTATTGTATTCAGTATAATTATAAAGTTGGTATACACAGAAATCACAATTTTGTATTCAGTATATAAAGTATTGTATTTAGTATATATAAAGTTAGTAGTTGTATTATTATTAGTAGTAGTAGTAGTAGTAGTAGTAGTAGTAGTAGTAGTAGTAGTAGTAGTAGTAGTATTGTTATTGTTATTACTTAATGATTATTATTGTAACATTTTAAAAACCATCTTATGCCCTCAAAAAATATTCAAAAAATTCTTCACTTAAAGGGGTTTAGAGATAATGCACAATTTCCAGGACAACTCCTTCAGTTCCTTATTTTAGCATCTCAAAAAAAAAAAACCATCCAGGGCTTTACTCTCGTAAGTTGGGAGGTACTTGGGAAAGTGGTTACAATCCTTTTCCCCATCAACTCATAATGGGGCTCCCCTTTTTCATGTCCCCTTTCCTCACGCTTCCCCCACCCCATAAGCCCTCATAACTCAAGTCAAAGTAAGTTAAAATGTTTAAGCAATATACCACAAGTTTCTATGATTTATAGGCTGATAAACCATGAGGGATGTAGAAAGAACACTTGGAGGATTCGTAAATCACGAGCTGCAGGCTAGTGATTTACAAATTCTTTGAGTGTTGGAACATCCCAAGTGGTTTATCAGCCTATAAAACATAGAAACTTGTGATATATTGCTTTTATATAATAATTCAGAAGACGCGCAAAATTGCCATGAGTTTAGAGCACTTTTCAATCGAGTGTCGTAAAACCAAAACCAAAGCAATTACTCTGACCAATCACAACAGAAGTAAGCAGTTCAATGAGCCAATCAGAATATATGAACCAATTACATGTAGCCGGCATAAAGCGCAGGAAATTACATGGATGTAAGATGTGATTGGTTTTGGTTTTGCTTCTCATCGGTTGAGAAAGTGCACGAGTTTTCCTGGCCAATCACAGAGCGAAGCAATGCAAACCCAAAGCGAAACCATAATTACTTTCGACACTCAAAACCGTTCTATTGGAGCAATAAACCATCGCTGACTGACCAATCAGAGTGTATGTATTGATTTGGTTATTATGGGGGGTTACACCCTATCATGGCCTATACTGGGAGGCTCCGCCCAAAAGGAATATCTTTTTCATGCTTCAGGTATATGAAAGGGTAGGGGAATCTGTCATTTAGGTATTTAAAAGGGCCTTTCATTAATATATTTCGAACACAAGTACCTCATGATTGTACCGTCTTAATTTATTGAATGCTTCATGAAAATGACTAGAGATTTCCTGTCTTGGGTGTACGAAAGGGGTACCATTTGTCAATGGAAGGTATACAAAAGGGGCACCTTTTCTATCAAAAATGGTATATAAAAGGGTGAGGGGTCAGACCTTGGGACGGAGCCTCCCTGTATTAATTTTTTTAGTCCCCCCCCCCCCCCCCACACACACCCCTTGGGTCTTTTTTTTTTCACCTTGCTCCAGTCTTATGGTGTCTACTATCACTTGATTATTCTTTCAGTTTTTTGCATGTTACTGGGTTGCCAGGATTTTCTTTCAGTTGTCATAACCTTATGTAATAAATGTCAAACATTACATCAGTTTTCATGTAATTCTATGCAAAAATTTCTTTGGTGCCTAATGAGACTAATGATGAACAACAGGAGCCCATAAGTAGAAGCCTCCATATGCACTGTTTCCTTGAGTCAACTGTTTCGCGTATCTTTCTATTTTTAGAACTGATTTTTCTGTAGGAGGCTCAAATTTACTGGGAAAATCTGTTTCCAGTAACTTCCGCACACAAGTATCCGTAATAAAATTGTGGCCAAAGGTGGTGAGTGTGTTGTCCCGATCCTTCTCTTGGGAATTCTTAACAGTGCGTGCGAATTTAGAAACCCACAGCATTCTAAAAATAGAAAAGATATGCGCAAAGGTTGACTCAAAGGGCTTGTATGGGAGAGTGAAGATCCTATTCATGGGCTCCTGTGAACAACCATTGTTAATACTCAAAGTAGGAAAATCAAAGGGAAACTTCTGAAACAGACAACATTTAATCCCAATCATTTAAAATTCATTCACCTGTTCAATTCATGCATGAGCATATAAGGTTGCATAGAACCATAACCCCATACCCACAACCTTGTGTAACGGCACAAACATTATGGATAAACATGGCACTTTAAAACCCTTTCGTGCAGTTTCAGAAATAATCACTTTTGAAGGGTCGGAAAACTAGCTAGTAACAGATTTCAAGATAACAATTATTCTTCAAAGTAATTAAATCGCCTTGAATGACAAGCCCTTGGGGAGATAGAGCGAGATGGTCGGCAAGCCTAAAATATGGGTTGGAAGAAAAAGTTGAATCAAGGCGGCCTCAGACCCTCAAGAGAACTAACAAAATTCAGATGAATAAAGGGGATTAGTTTCTAAAGAAACTGTGGTGCTGCGTCGGTGGGGAAGTGAGACACGAGAATTTGGTTTATCAACGGAGTTGATAATGTAAATTGACCACCGTACAGGGATTCGATTAGCTGACGTTTCGAGCGTTAGCCCGATTCGCTCCGACGAAGGGCTAACGCTCGAAACGTCAGCTAATCGAATCCCTGTACGGTGGTCAATTTACATTATCAACTCCGTTGATAAACCAAATTCTCGTGTAACAAAATTCAGAGACCGATAAAATCACCTCAAATGCAACCCATGAATACGGCGATAAAACATCGTAAAATAGCTCCACAGTTCTCGTTGCAAGCGCCATTCTGGAAAGCACCAAACTATAGGCCAAAATAATTATAAACATCAACCTACGTTTTATATTTAACTTCTGATGTAGCGTAGAGCAACACTTACGACGATTGCATGATCTCACCGGAAGTTGGTGACAAACGACAATTCTCTACTCCAGTGAACTTTGCTGTCGCACATGGAGGAAAAGTTTGACTTCTCGAATCCGTGTGGCCAATTTTGAAAACATCCAGAGGATAATTAGTTGAATGACTTCAATAAAACAATTATTCCACTCGCGCTTTTTGCATATAGACTACTAGTCGGCTATTCACCCTGTCAATACTCTCATCGCACGCTCGTGGAACAAACGATGTGGACGTTGCCACAGCAAGACTGAAGACAGCTGAAGCAGTGCAGAATAATCGGTATACTGAAACCCACCTGTTTTCTTACCTTTATAAAGCCGAGCCAAGTATTGATCACAAGGACCCATTACAGCTACAGAATTGTACCCCACCAAAGGCCTGAACTAGTCTCCCTCGCAGCCGTTTTTAGTATCGTCACGCAACGCCCCTCCTACAAGTTTGTAGGAAGAGCGTTGCGTGACGATACTAAAAACGGTTGCCCTTAGATAACAATGACCGAGACCAGATTCAGTGATCAGCGGTTTCAGTGAAAACATGGGTTTGTGGGGGGTGCTCACTCTCGCCGGCTCATAAAAGCTGGTTGCGGTCGTTGTTATCAAACGATTTCCGTTTGGTAGGAGGAGCGTTGCGTGACGATACTTAAAAAGGCTGCGAGGGAGACTAGGCCTGAACAGGCTCGGCTAACATCCCAACACCCAGTGCGCAGGTTTTTTAAATTTATTTATTGATTTTGTTTTGCTTTGTTTTTTTGTTTTAAATCAATATGCCACTTCTAGAGAAAAGTCAAAAAAAAAAAAAAAAGAAAAGAAATCGAAATAAAAATTTTAAATTGAACTCGTTATTCGTCTATTTTCGTCTTTATGATCTCAATAAAGGTGTCAAAGAAATTTCCCACCATTTGGTGTGATTAGTGAACAAGATTAGTTCCCGGGGATGGTGGGGGGGGGGGGGGTACTTGGGTCAATTTCTGCTGGGTATGCCGGCCGTTGACCTCTCAGATGTTCAAGCAAGCAACCGTGGACAATAATCCTGCTGGTATACGTTGGATCAAACTGGTGATCTGATCGGCGTAATAAAATCAACAGAGAGTATAAAAGCAAGGGCCGATACAACGTAGAATGGTTTTAAGTTGGGGGGAGCAGGGATGGCGCAGTGGTGAGAGCACTCGCCTCCCACCAATGTGGCCCGGGTTCGATTCCCGGACTCGACGTCATATGTGGGTTGAGTTTGTTGTTGGTTCTCTTCTCTGCTCCGAGAGGTTTTTCTCCGGGTTCTCCGGTTTTCCCCTCTCCACAAAAACCAACATTTCCAAATTCCAATTTCATCTGCTTGTAAAGCGCATTTGATCATATACACATGGAAAATGCGCTATATAAGTTCTAAATTATTATTATTATTATTATTATTATTATTATTAAGTTTTGTGTACTATATTTCGGCTAGCCAAACCAGCCATCACAGAAACGTTATACCATTTTCTTGTCATTTGTTTTTCTTGTCCTCGCTCTACTCCTTGCAATATGTATGGATATCGAACCTAATCCTGGACCTATTTCCACCGCATCGCCAGGAGAGTCTACATTTACTACCTACTCGTCAGATGCATCGACTTCACGCCAATATACAAGCCTTTTTAACGCCACCAAAAGGATTCAGTTGAAACTCACACGATACAAACATCACCTATTGAACTAAACTTTCTTTAAAGAAAACAACTGCATTCCAGTATCGCTGTATCCAAGCCTACCACCACTATACACAGGTAACAGAAAATTCTACCGCCGATGGAGATTTATTTCACACTCTGCTGCCTACCGACATTTAAAGCTACTTATCACTGAATGCAAAAGGAAAATCTACACTCTTAACAAGGAACTGTCACAACACAAGGAACTATTGCGCAGCTCTTGCTCACAAGATGCTTTTTTATTTTATACTACCAGATTGGACTCTATGGCCTTATCGCTTGAGTCGCTGCTTGCCAACCGGCGTGCAAAAAAGACCACTCCCATCCGCCGGCGCTGTATCATTAACCACAATCTTGTCGATAATCGCCTTAACTCACAGGTCAATACTAATACTGATAACATACCACCTAATCTTGCTGATAACGTCTCCAACTCAGCTCATTCTCCCACTGTCACCCCCACACGTACACGCTCTCGTCGCAAAACTAAACCTGTTAACCCTCAACTAGATAATTCTTCTGTCATTAATCTCTCCAGCTGTTCTCTATCTACTGACGAGAAATCTGTTCTTTCACGTGGACTCACATTTTGCCCCACACCACGACACATAAACTGGTCGGAAATTTCAGCTGACATTTATGACTTTTCACGACGTATGCGACTAACCGAGTATTTTTTCGACGATAACATTAACACACCCAACGCCAACGAAGACCACAATCCCTTCCATAACAAAAGTACTTGGAATCCCCCAACGACAGAGAACAAGCCCTTAACACTTTTTTAGACGCTGTGAAACTGGACATAACCACCTCTAAACCTAAACCTATTCGTGACAACCTCACAGAAACAGAACGCCAAGCCATACACCAACTCAAACAACGACAAGACATAATTATAAAACCCGCTGACAAAGGTTCTGGTACTGTTGTTATGGACAAAACTTGGTACATCGACGAATGCAACAGACAACTTAATGACACCAAATTCTACCAACACTTAAACGAAGACATCACTGCCGACATACAAAAACGGGTCACTGTTTATGTTAACAGAATGCATCATGACAAACTTATCGACGACAAAACCAAACAATACCTTATACAGACTGACGCAAAACCAGGACGTTTCTACATTCTTCCTAAAATACATAAACCCGGCAATCCAGGACGCCCTATTGTTTCATCTAACAGCCATCCTACTGAACGCATATCCCAGTTCGTTGACTACTACCTTCAACCTTTAGTTCATAAACTACCATCCTTTGTTAAAGATACTAACGATTTCCTTAACAAATTACTTACCATCGGTAATTTACCCGCTAACTCACTATTAGTTACACTTGATGTTTCATCATTATACACTAATATTCTACATAATGAAGGTATTAATGCCTGTGATCACTTTCTACGTACTTCCCCTCACAATATCATTCCCACCGGCACACTTTGTGACCTCATTCGCATGATTCTCACCATGAACAACTTTTCTTTTAATGATAACCACTACCTTCAAGTCCACGGCACAGCCATGGGCACTAAAATGGCCCCTTCTTTTGCTAACCTTTTTCTTGGGTATTTCGAGGCCAACGCTTTGGAAAATGCCCCTTTTCAACCCCACACGTGGCTGCGATATATCGATGATATTTTTATGATCTGGACTGAAGGTCTGGATAATTTAAAAATTTTCATCGATTATCTTAACAACGTTCACCCTACCATAAAATTCACCAGTTCACACTCTTTTACTAGCGTACCTTTCCTTGACGTTAATGTCTCATTAACCAACGACGGTCATATCTGTACCGACCTCTATACTAAACCTACAGACAAGCACCAACACTTACTCTATTCTTCTTGCCATCCAATGCATACTAAAAAAGCCATTCCTTTCAGTCTAGCACTCCGTTTACGACGTATTTGTTCTACCGACGAAACGTTTAATACTCGCGCTGCTCAACTTACTACATATCTTCTCAAACGCGGTTACAGCCGCAATTTCATCACTAAACAAATACAACGTGCCGCCGACATCCCCCGCAGACTCACTTTACAAACCAAAGACGTCAACAAACCGAAACGTATACCTTTTATAACGACCTTTAATCCATCACTTCCTCACATCTCTAGCATCATCAAAAAACATTACAATTTACTGCTATCTTCTAACCGCTGCAAAAACATTTTTCAGCATTTGCCTGTTGTTGCCTTCAGACGTTGCCCTAATCTCCGTGACTTACTAGTCACAGCTAAACTTTCTTCTAATTCTACTAATTCACACCTACAACTCCCTTCCGGTTGTTTCCGTTGCGGTAAAAATTGCGCTACTTGTCCCTACATTTCAGATGGACTCACAAGCTATACTTTCTCTTCTACAGGTGAAACGCGCCATATTAAATCTAACCTGACCTGTGACACTAAAAACCTCATTTACATGATTCAATGCAACCGCTGTAATTTACAATACATAGGCGAGACTAAACGACGTTTAAAAGACCGATTTAATGAACACCGCCGTACCATAGATAACCCTAACACCAAATCTAAACCTACCACAGTCGCGGAACATTTCCTCTCCTCTCCTAACCACACTGCTAATGACATGCAATTAATCCCCATTGAGAAAATATTTTC